>PISX010001126.1:71797-213633 GCA_004024625.1 Mellivora capensis | reverse complement strand
TTTTTTTTTTTTTTTTTTTTTTTTAAAGATTTTATTTATTTATTTGAGAGAGAGGCAGTGAGAGAGCATGAGTGAGGAGAAGGTCAGAGGGAGAAGCAGACTCCCCGTGGAGCTGGGAGCCTGATGCGGGACTCGATCCCGGGTCTCCGGGATCATGACCTGAGCCGAAGGCAGTCGTCCAACCAACTGAGCCATCCAGGCGTCCCCTTTTTCTTTTTTTTTAAGATTTTTATTTATTTATTTGACAGAGAGAGATCACAAGCAGGCAGGGAGGCAGGCAGAGAGAGAGAAAGGGAAGCAGGCTCCCCGCCGGGCAGAGAGCCTGATGCGGGGCTCGATCCCAGGACCCCGAGATCATGACCCGAGCCGAAGGCAGAGGCTTTAACCCACCGAGCCACCCAGGCGCCCCAGAAAGCCAGGTCTTAAGGAGATATTTGTACACCCCTGTTCACAGCAGTATTATGCACAATAGTTAAAAGGTGGAAGCAACCCAAATGGTCATCGATGGTTGATTGACTCTACACACAACTGACTGTTATTCAGAAAGGAAGGAAATTCTGACTTATACTACAACATGGATGAACTTGAGGACACTATGCTATGTAAAGTAAGCCCATCACAAAGACAAATACTATATAATTCCACTTATATGATGTACTTGGAGTAGTCACATCATAGAGACAGAAAGTAGAATAGTGGTTTCCAGGGGCTGGGGGAAGATGCTTAACTGATTGAGCCACCCAAGGGCCTCCTCCACATACACCCTCCCCCCACCCCTTTTGTAAAGATTTTCTTTATTTGAGAGAGACAGAGAGCACAGATTACTTAAAAATAAAATCTTTAATAAAAATAAGAGATTGAAACAACCTGGAAGACAAGACATCTTTTGTTTGTCCCACATGATGTGTATTTTTTAATTTAAATTAAAGCTGCATTTGATTGTCCCAGGGCAAGGATCATCTTAAGTTAATATTGTTTCCCCCTTCCAAGTGAGGCCTGCATTCTTACTACTCATTTCCTTACCTGCCTGACCCCTCGTAATGTATGAATTTGTTACCCTGTCTTGAAATGTCCAAGAATTGGACAAATATTTGTGGGTGGGAGTGAGGTTGGGTTAAGGAGGCTATAGTCAAACTACACACTCTCAGAGCTCTTCACAGCCCCTCAAACAGACGACCAGTCATGGTGCTCAACTCTAGCCACACTAGTCACCCCTCAGACTCGACCACAGTCCCGCTGAATGCTCTGTTACCTGAAGACTAAATTGTGACATTAATGTGTGAGGTTAAGAATTTCTATGATAACATAAAAATGAGAAGAAAGAGATGAAGGAAATGCTTGACTTAGACAAATAAGCAAATATCTAAAACCAGCAAATAGAAAACATGTCAATTCACTACAGTCCTTGTTTCTGGGATTGGTCAAGAAGCCATAATGGGTATGTAGGACCTGCTTCCACTAATCATTCCATATTTCCTTGCCCTCAGCCAGAAGGTCAGACAGTCCCGGTTCTTCACCAGGTAAAGTGACCCAAACTCCCATTTCTGATTCAAGGTCTGAGCTCTCAATTGCCCTGGCTCTTTTTTGGTTGCTTCATGTTTCTATGAGCCTTTACTATAAGGCAGGGAAGTGCTAAGTGGTGCCCAGAGAATCCCCTGGGTTCTAGAAATAGCTCTCCCTGCTCCTGGTGTGCACTAGCAACCCAAATTTCCCCTAGGTTATCAGGATCCATCACACAGCCATCCTTGAACCTCTTGGTTCCCAGAAGACCAGGTGATTGTCTCATCCTCCAGTGTAATGACACTGCTGTGTTCACTGGTAGAAACAGGAGCAGTGTCAAAGGATCCTGGGTGACCTGTCCTACATCTGGAGCTGTTCAAACTTGGTTCTTTATATAGACCTTCCATTAACGGTAAACTGCTATTGCCTACCCCCAATCTTATTGCTCGGTGGATAAAACAACAGCTGGTTTCTGATGGGAAGCTCAGGCCTCATAATCACCTGATGTCCTGGGGTCTTTTGCTGCTAAGCTCACTCAAGGGAGTTCCACCCTGGCCTTAAAAGCCAGGGCTCTGTATCACACACAATTTCTGAGTGCAGGAGACCAATTAGGGGAGCAGAGTATAATGTTTAGTTAGGGAGTCAGAAAAGTCTGAGGTTTTAACGGAGTTTTCTAACCCCTCGGAACCTCTCTGAATTTATTAAATGGGTGTGATATTGTATAATTGTTAATGAGAATCAATGTGTTATCTTGACATTTATATTAAGAAATACATCTTTGGTCTTTGTCCTGTTTCTGGTGTAGAGCTCCAAAACTCCGGGAATTTCCTAATTGATGAGAACAATAGTGATGCCATTTGTTATGTTAGTGAGATGACCTTTAGAAAGCCCTTATATAACCTAAAGATAGTGCTGGATGCCAGGAGAAGCAACCACATGATTAGAGGTCAGGAACTTTCAGTCCCATCCCCGTGATCTCCAAGGAGGGGAGGAGGGCTTAGAGGTTGAATCGATCACCAATGGCCAATGAGTTAACCAATCATGCCTGTGTAATGAAGCCTCCGTAAAAACCTAGAAGGATGGGGTTCAGAGAGCTTCTGTGTTGGCAAAAACTTGGAAACATGGGGATGGTGGTGTAGTTGGAGAGGGCACAGAACTTCCTTGCCCTTTCCCCATACACTGTCCTGTATTTCTATTCTATCTGGCCATGTTAGAGTTCTATCCTTTCATAATAAGCCAGTAATCTGGTAGGTAAAATATTTCTCTGTGAGCTCCTCTAGCAAGTTAATCAAATCCAAGGAGGACATTGTTGAAACTTATGACCTAGAGAAAGTCAGTCAGAGGCATAGATGAAAACCGGGACTTGCAATGGGCATCCAAGGAGAGTGGAGAGCAGTTTTGTAGGACTAAACCCTTAACCTGAGGGGTCTGACATTATCCCTAAGTACAAAGTGTTAGAACTGAGTTGAATTATAGGACATCCAGCTAGTGTTGGCAAGTATTGCTTGGTGGTGTGGGAAAAACCACATACACAGAAACACAAGCATGCTGGAATTGGGAGCTGAGCCCATACAAGAGAAATACTGAATGTCAGATTATTAGATTGGTGTGAGAATAAAAAGAGTTATTGCCTGATTCAGAAAAGCCTTCAATAACAGCTTCCTTCCTTAGAAAGTGCATTGGGGTCATCTAGAAGATTTTACCTTTTTTTTTTTTTCTTCCTTAGAGAGAGAGAAGGTGAGCATATGGGAGGTGGGGGCAGAGGGAAAGGGAGAATCTTAAGCAGGTGTGAGCCCAGTGCAGAGCCTGACATGGGGCTTGATCTCATGACCCTGGATATCACGACCTGACCCAAAATCAAGAGTTGGAGGTTTAACCACCAAGTACCCCTTTAAAAAAAATTAAGTTTTTTTTTTTTTTTTTTTTTTTTTTTAGAGCGGGAGAGAGAGGTGGGGGAGGGGCAAAGGAAGAGGGAGAGAGGATCTTCAGCAAACTCTATACCAAGAGCTCGATGCAGGGCTTGATCTCACAACACTGAGATCATGAGCTGAAATCAAGAGTTGGATGCTTAACCAACTGAGCCATCAAGGTACCCTTGGGGTCACCTAGAAAATTTTAAATGAGATCTCTCTTTCTAGTCCTGAGGCCCTCCTAATACTCACCATGTAATTTAGTGTATTTTTTCTTAGAAAAATGGAATTAACAAAATGACTATTAAGAAATTATACCAGGGGGCGCCTGGGTGGCTCAGTTGGTTAAGCGACTGCCTTCAGCTCAGGTCATGATCCCAGTGCCCTGGGATGGAGCCCTGCATGGGGCTCCTGCTCAGCGGGAAGCCTGCTTCTCCCTCTCCCACACCCCTCGCTCGCTGTGTCTCTCTCTCGGTCAAATAAAGAAATACAATATTTTAAAAAGAAAAGTAAAGAAGAGAAGAGGAAAGAAGAGAAAAGAAACTATACCAGGGGCTCCTGGGTGGCTCAGTCAGTCAAGCATAGGATTCTTGACCTCAGCTCAGGTCTTGATCTCAGGGCTATGAGTTCAAGCCCCATGCTGGGCTCCACACTGGGCAAGGAGCCTACTTAAAAAAAAATTATGCCAATATAAGATGAACAAGTCTGGGGGGTCTAATGTACAACATGGTGATAGTAGCTACTAACATACTTGAATGTTGCTAGGGGAATAGATGTTAAATGTTCTCACCATAAAAAAGAAATGGTCACTATGTAATGAAGCGAGAATGTAGCCCATACTATGGTCCTCATCACTTTGCAATGTATCAAATCAATGGGTTATATACTCTTAAACTTATACAATGTTGTGGGTCAATTATATCTCCCAAAAAGCTGGAAAAAAATAAGTTATATAAAAATCTATATTCCATATTCCTTCCCAGAAGACAGTTTTCATGTATTAAAATAAATGGAACATGCAATGCTTACAAAGCCCTTGTGAGAAATTACAGGTAAGAGCAGTATCTTGTCCATTGAACCAGGCTCTGTCAAGTTAATAGTTTTACTGGCTTTTCTCACTTCTGGTTAGTCATGCCCGGGGAAATAACAGGGATCAGAACACTTCCTTAGGAAGCAGTTGCCCAGTGTGGATGAAGCCAAATGGGTGTGTTTCCCTCACAAGAGTAGGACATCTGGAAGTGAGCAAATGCATCTGTACACACACACACACACACACACACACACACACACACACACACAGAGCAAGAGACAGCAATCTCATAAGCAGAGGGTTGAGTCTAGCATGTGGATGTTGTTTAATACTGCTTTAAGGTAGATCGACTCAACAGAATCTGACTCACTTAAATCCCTTTGCCTATTCGAAAAGAACCACAGGTTAGGAATGGTCTGGAGAAGGAACTCACCCCTGTCTTTGGCAAGACCTAAAACCGGCATCAGACAAGACCTGGTTTTAATTCCTGCTGTAGCTCTCTGCAACCTAGGACAAATGACCTGACCTCAAACCCTTGAGTTTTGTTAAGTTAATAGCTATCCTATGGTGCCTTTCAAAGAAGACATTGAGACTATATGTAAGCCATGTCACTAGGCTAGTTCCTCATCATTCTCTACCTCCTTCACTTTTCCCTTCTTTTCAGTTGAAGGAAGTGGAGGAACTTCTCCCAGAAGAACGTACTCAGGGAGGAGGATCTAACTCACCGTCCACTGGTCCGGACCTCAGTCTATCTTCACAATTCAACACCATTACAACACAGACATGAACATTTTGTCTTGCAAAGGCTTTCCTTTCGAGGCAGTAAGTGTGGCTCCCAGGTGAGCCCCCTGCTATTTATCTTGTGGTCCCTCTCCAAGTGCTCTGCCCATGGTAAAGACTTACAGCTGAGCTGGAAGCTTTGGGGGTCTCTTTTAGAGAGAAAAGGTGTGGAAGCAGAAGAAAGACAGTGTCCTGACTTCAGGCTCGTGCTGGGCCTGGCTTTCCAAAGGCTTAGGGCAATAGTTCCCAACCTCCTCAGTCCAATGCCTCTTTTTTTTTCTCCTGAACAATATTCATATGCAATACAAACTAGATACCTACTTTCAAAAAGTAAATTGAATACTCCAACCTATTATAAAGGTGAAATAAATAATTAATTTATAATAAAATGAAAATCTTTTAACCAACTGAACCACCTAGGCACCCCAAAAATGGAAAGCATTTTAATATGTCACATCAGGCATGACTACACATATGATATATTACTCAGAGCCGTGAACTCAATACAGAATCCTTGTGAGCACAACAGCAAAAGATGCACAAGTATCAGCTGCTCAAATACCACAGGTAGCAGTGTCCTGGGTGACTTGCGTTTCTGAAATGGTAAGTAACTCTCGGTAAAAGTTCTGAACAAGGGGCGCCTGGGGGGCTCAGTGGGCTAAAGCCTCTGCTTTCGGCTCAGGTCATGATCCCAGGGTCCTGGGATCGAGCCCCACATTGGGCTCTCTGCTCCTCGGAGAGCCTGCTTCCTCCTCTCTCTCTCCCTGCCTGCCTCTCTTGCCTACTTTTAATCTCTGTCTGTCAAATAAATAAATAAAATCTTTAAAAAAAAAAAGTTCTGGGACGCCTGGGTGGCTCAGTTGGTTAAGCGGCTGCCTTTGGCTCAGGTCATGATCCCAGCATCCTGGGATCAAGTCCCACATCGGGCTCCTTGCTTGGCAGGGAGCCTGCTTCTCCCTCGGCCTCTACCTGCCACTCTGTCTGCCTGTGCTCGCTCTCTCTCTCCCCCTCTCTCTGACAAATAAATAAATTTTTAAAAAAAAGTTCTGAACAAAGCAAATGATAAGTTTCTACAATCTATGTGTTAGTTGCATTTCTAGGAAATGCAGTGTTTAAAATGACTCAAAAAATACTTAGTGTTCATATGTAAAATGAAGCTGAGTGCGAGGATCCCTCAGATAAGGGGTCGCTCACCTACATTATCCGGTGGGACTTTTAAAAGACACGTGAGATGTGGGACCTTTTGTTCGGCACTGTCCTGGTCACTGAAGTATGCCTAGCATCTCTGACCCCAAGACATGAGATAATACCAGGAGACCCTCCTCCATGCCTACCCTACCCCCCATATATGAAGATAACAAAAAATGATCCTCACAGATTTCCAAAACATCCCCTAGAGGGCAGTACGTCCCCCTGTTGAGAAGTGGCTAAGGGGACCTGAAACCCTCCCAGGAGTTAAGGAAGAATTGGGTTTCCTTTCACGATGCCCTCATCTCCTCACCTTCAGACTTCGTGTGAGCCTGTTGACCCTCCCTCCTTCCTAGGCCCATATACCAGCCCTACCTCCCAAGTTCTGAGACCCATTTCACTATCTTTTTTAGGCCATCCAGCACCAGGGAAGGCAGCTGGATAAGATCGATGGGACCGATGGAATTCTAGATTGGAGGCTGGCAGAGCAGTCAGGTAAAGCCAAATCTGGTCCTTCCCTGGAAAGGGGGGGGGGCGGTCAGGGTGGATCCAGATCTTACCTATGTGGGCCACAAGAAACCAAGTAGATATGCCTGAGCTCAGCTAAGGGAAGCCCTACCCTCAGACTTGGCTGGACAACATCCACGGCTGTCCGCCTCCACTCTTCCAGTCCCTCACCAAGGTGGTACAAGGAGCAGAGTCTAGAGCCAGACTGCCATTCCTGTCCTTGCTCAACCATTCACTTTACTTTGAAAGGTTATTTGATCTCTCTGTGCCTCAGTTTCTTCATGTGTAAAATGGGGATAACAGTATCTATGTCATAGGGGCCTAAGAATTACATGAGTTGATACATGTAAAAGTGCCTGGCACGTAGTAATTTACAAATCTTAGATATTATCACGGCCATCACCACTCATGCCCTTCAGGGAGCTTTAGGCTAAGGAGTACCCCAAACTGGGGGATGAGTGTTCCTAAGGACCCCAGCTACGAAGAAACTGAAGCTGACGGAGTTATGTGCGAGTAAGGATGCTCGCAGCTAATCTAGTAGAGATGGTTCCCTTGTTTCATTCTTTGAAGGTCTAGGTGACTGGGGAGTAAGAAAGGCCAATTACCACCATCACCATCACCATCATCATCACACTAAGGGAAAAATGGAATGCTGGATAGAAGAGGGAGGGCTGTCGATAACAAGGCTGGGTGGAGGAGGGACGTGGTCAAGGAGGGAATAAGGAAGCATTTCCTGCACTCTTGAGAAAGGGCTTAATTATTTTTTTTTAAGATTTTATTTACTTATTTGACAGACAGAGATTACAAGCAGGCAAGAGAGGCAGCAGAGAGAGAGGAGGAAGCAGGCTCCCCGCGGAGCAGAGAGCCCGATGTGGGGCTCGATCCCAGGACTCTGGGATCATGACCTGAGCCAGAAGCAGAGGCTTTAACCCACTGAGCCACCCAGGCGCCCCAGAGAAAGGGCTTACTTTCTGACCATCTATGGACTATGAGTCTCTGCCTTTGTAAATCTCGAGTCCGAGCGGCTACCCAAATGACCAGAAAAGAAACAAACTTCCCGACCTCTAAACCCTCGGTCTTCAGAGGCGCAGGCAGCAGAAGGGCTGCATTTGGAGAGAAGATGGTGAAGAACAGGAAGGAACAGCTCACCGGAGAGTGAGTCCCATAAGGGCTGGGTCTCAGGGACCAAGTACAGCAGGAACAAAGTCGCTCCCAATAATAGCCAAACACACACACACACACACACACACACACACACTGCAAACAACCCCAATAATAAAGGAAACACAGTGAGGGCAAGAGGGGCAGAGAGAGGCAGAACTGGGCAGGAAAGGCAGCTCCCCAAAAGGACATTAGGGCAGGAGTCAAGTGCAAGAGAAAGAGATGGACATGGGAAAGCTGCCTCTATACTGGAACCAGATCAAGGAGAGGTCAAGACTCCTTCCCAGCAAGGGATTCCAAGTCCCTGAAAGCAGTTGTCCCAGGAAGCAGGATCCTTGTCCCCTTTAGCTGCCTGAATTTCTCCCAAAAACCTTCACCTTCAAGTCTGGGCTCTGGGGACATATTCTGAAGTAACGCCCCTGCGCAGATCTCCAGACCTCTTCCACTTTAGTCAGGGTCATCCTCCCAGCTCGACCAACCTCCCAACACAGATGGAAAAGCACCAAAAGGCATGTCAGTGGTAGACGTGTAACAACTGAATTTGCTTTTTTTCCTCTTGACTGTTTCTGCCTGCCTCTTCTGCTAAGCCATGTAGTAGAAGAGCACTCACCAGTCCCCACAGACTTGCAATTTTTGTTCTGCAAATCAAGGTACCCAAGAACAATTCCTTACTGACCAATACTCCAGGATTGTGTCTCCAGCGGCAGGAACCAGAGGGACAGGGAGGAGAAACGGGGCTCTAGGGCCCTATGCAAGAGCTCCCGACCCAAGCCCGGGATGCCAAGGAGGAGCTACAGGAGGAGAGGGTCAATTCGAGTGCCCCACAGCCGGAATAAGCAGACTGACCCCGAGGAACTAGCTTTGAGAACCTTTACTGAGAACTGCCACTGGTTCTGTGAAAGATGCCCAGATCTTTCTGGCTAGAACCGTCTTTCCCAAAGCTACAGAATGCATTTTTGCTACAATGCTTTTTCTTTTAAAAGACGTCTTGAGGGCAAGTATAACGCTTCTAAAGCGAAAAATGGTGAAGGCTGAAAGACACTTCAGCACCACGCTCCAGATCAGTGTGGCAAAAAAGCCAAAAGGCCGATAACCCCCGTGCAGCGGAGCCAACAGGAGAGGGCTGATGGCGAACCCGGCTGTTGCCTTAGCGCCCCAGCTCTCAGAAGCCCGGATCACTGGGAACAGGGAGCACCTATCTTACCTCAGTGTCCACAGGGCCAGACCAAGGTGAGGCACAGCCAACACCCATCTCATGTCCATGGAATATCCTGTAGCCACAGGCTTGCTAGGCAAGGGTCAACTTCCGGATATAGGTTTCCTTCCAGCGCTATTGTCCTTTGCTTCCTACGCCCAACCGCTACGTGGTTTCAGCATCTGCATTTTTTTTTTCTTTTTTTTTGACTTTAAGATTTTGTTTATTCATTTATTTATTCGTTTGAGAGCAAGGGAGAGAGGGGGGCAAAGGGAGAGGGAGAGAGAGAATCTCAAGCAGACTCCACGCTGAGCACAGAGCCCCACGCAGAGGCTCAATCCCACAACCCCGAGATCAGAACCTGAGCCAAAACCAAGAGTTGGATGCTCAACAGACGGAGCCACCTGGGGGCCCCTCAGCTCCTGTATTCTTGAATCAGGAAAGGAAAGGTGAATGCTAAGAAGTGAAGAGATTATGTGAGAATGAGCTTTTCTTGCTTGATCTTCCAGGATTTGGCTTCCGGTCTCAATGTACAGAGACCAGTTCTCAGCAGCACAAGCTCCCTGGAATGCCATCATGTTATTTAATTCATGGTTTAAAATCTTCAGCATGACAGTGGTGTTCTCTACTGACCCAGAGTCTTCTTCTCCTTCCCCTAAGTTACAGAAACAGTGGGAGGGAGAGGGAGTTTGGGAGGAAAACAAAGCAGGAGGGACAGCGAGTGCGGGTCATTTAGGGATAGGGAGCAAGGAGGGTTGGGTTTGTTTTCCACGGGAGAGATCCCAAGAGTGCTTTGAGCCAGAAGGCGAGCGGGAAGGCGAGCGGGAAGGCGGCTAGCAGCCTCGCAGGTGTGCACGGGGGTGGTGACGGCAGCATACAGAGACCTGGTGACGGCAGCATACAGAGATCGTGTGGGCGGTGAATCAAGGTGAGGGCAAGGTCGGGGGAGGGGGGAGGGAGGAAGGGATGGGTTTCGGTCTACAGCTTGCTTGGGCAGTGTTCGGTTCCTGTGCTGTGGTGTGGCCCATGCGGTCAGTCCCCCACCCTCCCTGAGGCCACATTTGCATTCGTCCCAAGAAAAAAACAGAGGTAGAGGCTAGATGACCCCACTGGGGTTTTGTTTTGTTGTTTTTAATCATGATTAAACATGCTTGAATCACAGAGCAGCTATTCCACTCTGCTCTGACTCCACAGTGGGGGAGGTGGGAACTACAGGGGTCCCTGGGTTGGCGTGGCCTCTAGGGATGGCTGGATCTGGGAGGTTAGAGGTAGGCAGGGTAGCAGAAATCCTTCATCTAGTCCACTGTCTACCGGCAGTAGTGGTGTCTCCCTTACCTTTCTTTCATCCCCAAATCTACTCTAGGCCCACCTCCCTGCCCGCGCCCCTGAAACCTCTTCTTCCTCTGCCCCGATGGTCTTGGACTGGACGGTGAAGGATATTCCTCTGGCCTCCACCCATCCCACGCTCCCTTCCTCGGAACTCAGAACTCCCGTAACTCAGCATGCACTAATGTGGAAGGTGCTTGATCTGGGTCTGCCTTGAGCCGAGGGCGGGTCCAGTCCCCCCTGTGGCTTAGCTCACAGGAGGGAAGGTGGGTGTGTTGGTGCAGAAGGACATGAAGAGCAGAAACACGTTACCTGAAGTGTGACTGTTGCAACTGTTGGAGCAATGCTTAGGCCCACACTTGGGCGCCCTATTCTGAAGGTTCTCTCCTCCCCCCAGCACTGTCCAGGGTCCCTCTCTCAGCCTTAAAGCCTCCTGCTCTTCAGCCTCACAGGCCAAGCATGGGTACTGGTCAAGGAGGCTTATCCCAAGGACAAACTGGTCCGCCCTTAGGCAAGTGGCTGCCAGTTGAATTCCTCATCTTCCCCCACGTTCCTTGAGCCTCTACTGTTGTGATGGCAGGAGGGGGGACCAGAGAAAATAATATATAAGGGTTGAACTTGCCTCAATAAGAGGCTAGAGGGACAAAGCGACAAAGACACATAGGAGTCAGGCTGCGGTGGAGGGGAGAGAAGGGAGAGAGTGAAGGGCAAGGCTGGTGGCTCAGGAGCTAGGATCCTTTTTCCTTTTCTGGAATCTCCGGAACTTGCCCTGAATGGCAAGGGCAGCCTTCTCTGTTTCCGGCGCAGTCAGATCAATGTCGATCTCCTCCTCCTCCTCAGCCTTCTTGGCATTGCCAGCTTTCCCTGCAGGTAGTTGGGAGAGTCACTGATGAGTAAGCCTGCATTGCCCCGGCCCCTTTCTCCAGGTCTCAAATACAATGGTTAGGGTCCATTTCCTGCTGGGCTCTGGGAAGTTCTCCAATCTTTGCTAGGACCAGAAATGTCTGATTACTCTCCTGGAAGATTGAGTTCGGGTACCTAGGCTGAGAAGTAGCTCAACTTACTCAGGAGCTTTGCCACTCTTAGACCAAGAGGATAAATGTCATCTATCATCACTTATTCCTCAGTCTTACAACTCAAAGTCCCAGAGCATACTGACTTTACCCATCTTTTCCCCAATTTCTGCTTGAGACAGTGGCTGGATAATCTCATGAGCTTCCTCCTATCACGGTGCCTGTTTCCAAGGGTTGCAGAGCCAGAATCAAAGAGCAAATACCAGTAGATTTCCTTTTTAGGGAGAAGTGGAAGAAAGCCTACAGGTATAGTGGTTCTTACCCAGTGCTTTGTTTCACTTGTCCACATTTTTATTCCAACTACATCCGACTCTAGGAGCTTCCAGACTTATGGCCCTACCTGTCCTCATATCCCTGTATTTACACGCTCTACGCACCACCAGACCCGACATCACTCACCTTTTTCCTCTGGGCCGGGTGCCTGGTTGGCTGCTGGGGATGTTTTGGTATTCAGCTGCAAAAGAAAAATCAGAGTATTAGATGTTCATAGAAGTATTAAGGTGCCATCCCCATAGACTTGTCATCAACACTTTCAAGTCCTCCTTTTACCCAGTGCACTCCTCAGTCTTCTGAAGACCAAAGAGAGGGAGAAAAGTCCTCAAAACTCATTCAACAAGGGGGCCTGGGTGGCTCAGTCATTAGGCATCTGCCCAGGTCATGATCCCAGGGTCCTGGGCTCGAGCCCCACATCGAGCTCCCTGCTCTGCAGGAAGCCTGCTTCTCCTTCTCCCATTCCCTCTGCTCGTGTTCCCTCTCTCCCTGTGTCCCTCTCTGTTAGATAAATAAATAAAATCTTAAAAAAAAAACCTCATTCAATGAGCATTTATTGGTCCTAGGGACATTGCAGAGGACAAAACGGAAAAAGGTCATCATCCAAGAGGAGCAGGGAAGAGGTCTTGAAGAAAGGGGAAAGAAAGTTTGCGATACTCATCTAAGGAAAGCAGGAAAGTGATGGAATTAGGGGACGGTAATGGCATTGCTGGGAAGCACTGGGGTCCCCTCCTAAGGCCGAGGCCATGAATTTGAAATTAGATTAGTCAACTGATATGTGTGTTTTTTCTAGCCTCTCTGTCCAGATGGAGAGTTAAAGTTAAAATAATAGTAATTCCCCATCCTTGGAATTGTATCAATAGAGCTGCTCCATCCGGACGCCCCTGTCTCAAGGCACACTTCATCTTGAGATCAAGTCATACCCATGGGCTCCTGGGTACATGTGGAGTCTGTTTCCTCATTTCACAATTTGAGTATTTGCTATTTGCCAAAATACAGGAACTGAGGGTTTCTCATGAAGGTTCTGTATCTCATCCTTAGAATAGTTCCGTGGCCTACATGGCATCCTCCCTCATTTACTGATGTAAACCTTGGCGGAATGACTGCCAAGTACCCGGGCTCTGCTTTAAGAAGTCGATAAATTCCAGAGCATGCTGTGTAGATTACGCCTTTAAGCCCGATTTTGATAAATATTCATCAACCACTTCCTTGTGTTTGGTTCTGGGCACTAACCGAGTATATAAGAAACATCAGATTCATTTCTCCAACTACTGTATCGGAGCTTCCCACATGCCAAGTGTTATTCTAGATGCAGGGGACACAGCAGGGAGCAAAATAAATTCCTGAACTCATTAAACCACGATGCCAGCTCGTGACACGTTCCAAGAAGGAAAACAGAAGAGCGTAGTCTAGGAAGGCCTCTGCGAGGAGTGACATTTGGGCAGAGGTTTGAATGACATCTAAGCGAGCCATGTGGATGTGTGGGAAAAGGGCCTTCTGGGCGATGAAACATGAGATGGAAAGGCCCTGAGGCAGATTTTGTGCCTGGCTCTATTCAAGGAAGAGTAAGAAATCCAGCACGGCTGGAGCCGAGTGAATAAGGGAATGAGAAGGAAGGAAGTTGGGTGGACGGCCAGAATGTGAAAGTCTCTGGACCACAGCAAAGGCTTAGACTTTTTTTCTGAGTTGATGGAAAGGCATTACAAAGCTTGGGACAGAGGGAAACATGGTTTGACATGTTTTTAAGGAATCACTTTGTTGGGGGCGCCTGGGTGGCTCCGTCCGTGAAGCGTCTGCCTTCGGTTCAGGTCATGATCCCAGGGTCCTGGGATCGAGCCCCGCATTGGGCTCTCTGCTCAGTGGGGAGCCTGCTTCTCCCTCGCCCTCTGCCTGCTGCTCCCCCCGCTTGTGCTCTCTCTGTCAAATAAATAAATAAAATCTTAAAAAAGAAAAGGTTTTAAAAAAAAAGAAAAGGTTTGAGGAGAAAAGCGAATGAGTGAGACAATCACGTAAGAAAGTAAGAAACAGTGAGTCCCGGTAGGCAGGACTACCAGGCAGCACTCAGGGCCCGCAGGAGGTTAATGGACACGGATTTAAAGAGAAACCAGTTATGAGACTGTCCCGAACTTCCACGCTGAGTGAAGAGATAAGACAAGCACCCAAACAGTATTTATTGAGCATTTATTACACGCTTAACATTATCCTATTGAATCCTCTGAAATTTCCGAGGTGTCATCCCTATTTTATAATTGAGGGAAGAGGCTCAAGATGTTAAAGACAGTGTCCAAGGTCAAGCCACACAGCTAGAAACCAGCAGAGCTGACTTTGGGACGCACAGCCGTGGACTCGCGTCCAGCCACCGGGCTGTACTACTTCCACAAGCTGAAGTACTGTCACACGCGCCCAAACACACGAATGTGCCGTCGGTGACCAAATGTAGGTGAAAAGCATCTGGATGCACACTGAACTATTATTCTTTCAACTCGGATAAATTTTTTGAATAAAAAGTTGGGGGGAGGTCTCAGTACCTCCTCTTCGGACTTCACCAGCGGAACCCCATATAAGCCCCTACCTCTTTGCTTCACGCGCAACTTCCCGACTCTCTTTCCCCCAGAGTCGCGGAACCTCGCCCGAGGGTGCTTGCAATAAAGCCGGTCCTCGAAAAAAAAAAAAAAGTTGGGGGGAAGACAATAGTAATTTGAAGGAAAACAAAAATTAAGTATTTGTAAAAGTAGGTTGTGGAATGATATGGTCCAATTTTGTAAAAGATATAGACTGCTTATCTATCTATTTATTTAAAAATCTGGAAACTCTGTGGAATTTCTGCTAATTCCCCTTGGCCAAAAGAAAGGGTCCATGGGAAGAAAGGTCATACTTGGGACACTGGCGGGTCATTGCTTTATTCCCCCGTGACCTTCCTGTGGTCATAGTCATTATTTATTTATTTATTTATTTGCACACGATCAATACAATGGCCCAGCCGTCACCCGCGTGACCTGGTTCACTCTGGTACACCGTCATCACAAGAGGCTTGTCCACACTGCCAAAGCAGGCCATGGGTGGGTAATAGGCTAACAGTCCATAGTCCAGACCAGAAGGTCATGGGTCACGAGGCAAATTCTATAGTGCCATGATCTAACTCCTGCTTTCTCTTTTGCCAGCAAATCCCCGACTCTGATCCTTGCTTTAACTGTTATCCCTCTGTCTGACTCGAAGCCTGTTCCCTTTAGTCACCAGCTCTATTCCTCTCACCCCAGCCCTTACGCTCTGGAGGAAAATCTGGACCCAATTCTAAATATCTCCCCTCCGATGGCTGTCTCTTCCTCCACTTCACTTCCCGGATCAGCTAATCTTGACCATCTACCAAGCCCGAATATGTGTCAGGACAGAACCACCCAGGCCACCACTCCCCATCCTCCTGCCCTGCCAGCTGTCCCCCTTCCTGAGTCTTTCCTGAGATTATGGACTCTGGAATGGAGCCACAGCTCAGCTGCTGTCTGGTCCTCCCGGGCTTCCCAGCTCTACTTGGTGTAAACGTACAAGAGGGCGCCGGGGAGACCAGAAAAGGGTGCTGTAAGGAGGAGAAAACCCCTATTGCTCACAAGGCCCCTGGAAATCTCCCTGGTGCCTTCTGCTGGAAAGTAGTATGCGGAGGCTTCTACCTCCTGCCCTCTCCAGCCAGTTCTCAAAATAGCTGCTCGGAACACTGGATTTCTAGATTTAGTTTTGGTGATTTGCTGAGGTTGGGGGTGGGGACAGTTAGATCACAGGTTGTTAGCTCCCACACTCTGTCTAGTTCTCAGCCCTTTACTGGTGCCTGGTCTCTGCCCCAACTCTCTGGTTGTTTTCCAGAAACTCGGCGCTATTCGATGAACCGAGGTCCTCTGGTACATCACTGTGAGCAGTCAGACTCGCTGCGCTGTGGGTGAACCAAGGAGGCGCGAGGTCCGCTCTGGGTGAAACAGACACGGCTCCGTCAGAGCGCCTGTCCCGCAAACTCCACCTCCCCAGGATGGATGCTGACCCAAGTCGCTGTGCCCAGGGAGGGTTTCTCAGCTCTCTCTGCTTCACATCCTAGCCAGGTATGCATTACGAACTCCTGGGCGCCCTTCTGACCAGTAATAACAACAGTGATGTGGGCTGGCAAGTCCTTCCTTTTCCTTATGGGACTCAGCGGGGGAACTCGAAGGAGTCGGGGCCTGCGGCACGCCACCTCCCCTCGCCTATTAGTAACCACATGTGTAATACCTTCTCTGTGCCAGTCACGTGTCCGCACACATTACAAACACTGGCACGCTGAGTCACTGTGACAGCCCCATAAGATGGCTCTTGTTACTATTTTCATTTTACAGGCATGGAAACTGAGGTAAGAGAGGGTCATTAACTTGCCTACAGTCATAATAGCTAAGAAGTAGCAAAGCCAGAAACCGAATCAAGGCAGTCTGACTCCATGGGGTGCCTGGGGAGCTCAGTCAGTTAAGCGTCTGCCTTTGGCATAGGTCATGATCTCCCCATCCTGGGGTCGAGCCCTGCATGCAGCTCCCTGCTCAGCGGGGAGTCTGCCTCTCCCTCCCCCTCCTCTCTTCCTCCCCGCTCATGTTCTCTCACTCTCTCCCAAATCGATAAATAAAATCTTAAAAAAAAAAAAAAAAAAGAGAGTCTAACTCGAGAGTCCATGCTTTCGAATGCCATGCTGCTATGCTGTCTCTCCCAGTCTAGCCGAGGAAGGAAGGTAGGAAGGAAAATCCTAGAGATCATGACATTCTACCATTCCCACCATCAAGGGCTGGTCTCTCAGTCCACAGTCCCCAGCCCTACTTCACCTGTGTTCTACCAGGAACATGGAGAATGGTGTCCTGTCCACCCATTACAGGGAAATCTTATTATAGAACCTGATCCCAGACCGTGCCTACTGACTCAGAGTCCTACTCCGCCCTCGGAGCTGACCACCCTGATTCTTTTATCTTGACGTGTGTTCAGTGGGCCTCCGGACACACGCTAGGCTCGCCTCGGGGGACAGCTATAACCTGAGGGCGTGTTCTGCACTCCCAGGGCCAGATGCTCGCCCGCTCAGGTTCTGGGAATTCCATGGGTAGGACCGTCCCCCTGGCTTCCATTTTGAATGACTCCCTCGCTGCCCTGGTCTGTTACTCTGCGTTTCTAGTGCGGGTGGAGCTTGGTTCAAGTTCAGCCCCACGGTGCACACAGACGAAATGTTTCCCACTTCCCAACACGCACCAAACACTAATTAGCAACCGCGAGGCCCATCCACTCCTGCCTTTCCCCAGAGGGCCCTACTTTTTTCCTCGCCTACCTTCCCGTGTTCCTCCTCTCCTCACCTCTGGGCCTGACGTACCCCAGTGTTCCATTCCGTCATCCTGGTGGCGGCGGCCGGGTCCCCGTGAGTATGCTCTTGTTTCCTCTGCGGTTCAAAACTGTCGACTCTCCCTCCTCACGGGAGAAGGAGGAAAAGGAGAGGCAAGGCCTGTTAGCCTAAAGAAAGGCTTTGAGGGCACAGAGTGGGATCCGACATGACACGGCCTCCCCTTCCCTGGACGATACCTCCTCCCAGGGCATTCGTCAGTGTTCGGATGAATTCCTGCCCTTCCATCTGAGCTTTGGGTCGCACTCCCCTTTCTGCTTCTCAGGACTCCTTACAATCAGCCCCCCTCATTCTCATCTATAAAACAGCTCCCTCTGGGATGCCTGGGTGGTTCAGTTGGTTAAGCGACTACCTTTGGCTCAGGTCATGGTCCTGGAGTCCCAGGATCAAGTCCCGCATCAGGCTCCCTGCTCGGCAGGGAGTCTGCTCCCGCTGACCTCTCTCCTCTCATGCTCTCTCTCTCTCTCAAATAAATAAATAAAAAATCTTTAAAAAAAAAACAACAACAAAACCTCTACCTCTTTTTAAAACAGGAAAAGAAGGCTTCTTCAATCTGAATTCCTTCTTCAACTACCATTACAGGGAAGAGAAGCAGGTCTAGGACCACGTGTTGAGGAACCCCATTATTTAAAGGTCAGGGGGATCTTTCAAAAAAATATGAAGAGCCATGTAAAAAGAAAAGCCCAACAACCAAAAAAAACCTCAATCTAAACCTTGCACTTCATAAAAAATTAACTCCAAATGTATACAAAACCTAAAACTATAAAACTTCTAGAAGAAAATATAGAAAAAAAACTTTGCAACCTTCTGGTAGGCAAGGATTTCTTAGATATTCCAAAGATAGAATTCATAAGAGAAAAAAATTATAAATTAGACTTTGTCAAAATTAAGAACGGCTCTTTGTATTTCACATATAGTGTAATATTGGTTTGGGGAATAGAATTTAGTGATTCATCACTTACATACAACGCCCACTACTCACCATAAGTACCCTCCTTAACACGCATTGCCCTTCTAGCCCACCCCCCACCCACCTCCCTCCATCAACCCTGTTTGTTCTGTATCATTAAGAGTCTCTTCTGTTTGCTTCCTTCTCTCTTTTTCCCCCTTCCCGCATGTTCATCTGTTTTGTTTCTTAAATTCCATATATGAGTGAAATCATATAGTATTTGTCTTTCTCTGACTGACTTATTTCACTTAGTATAACACACTCAAGTTCCATCCACGTCATTTCAAAAGGGGAGATTTCATTCTTTTTGATGGCTGAGTAGTATTCCATCGCGCGCGCGCGCGCGCGCGCGTGTGTGTGTGTGTGTGTGTGTGTGTGTGTCACATCTTCTTTATCATTCATCCGTCAATGGACATTTGGGCTCTTTCCATAGTTTGGCTAGTGCAGATAGCGCTTCTATAAACATCAGGGTGCATGTGCCCCTTTGAATCTGTATTTTTGTGTCCTCTGGGTAAATACCTAGTAGTGCCATTGCTGGATCACAGGGTGGCTCTATTTTTAACAAGAATAGATATTTATTTATCAAAATTTAACAAGAAATGCTCTTTGAAAGACAGTCCTAAGAGAATGAAGAGACAAGCTACAGACTGGAAGAAAACATTTGCAAATCACATATTTGACTAAGGACTTGTATCCCAGATAGATAAAGACTTTTCAAAGCCTGGTAACAGGAACGCAGTTTGTAAAAGTGGGCAGGATATTTGGACTTCTCACGTTAGAAGATACACGGATGACAAATGAGCACAGGAAAAGATACATGACATCATTAGCCATTTGGGAAATTCAAACTGAAACCACGCTGGATACCATTACGTACCTCCTAGAATGGTTCTTTGAAACGACAATGCCAAGTGCCGGCAGAGATACAGAGTGGCTGCAGTTCCCGTGCACTGTTGCTGGGAATGCAAAATGGTGAAGCGCACCTTTAATGCTGACACCAGCAATCCCGTTCCTAGGTATTACCAAAGCGGAATGAAAACCTCTACCCAGAAACCTGTAAGGGGATGTTTGTAATAGCTTTACTTGTAATCACCAAACTCAAGTGCCCCTCAACTGAGTTTACTTTAAAAAAAAAAAAAAAGGCATGAAGTTAAGCGAAAGAATTACACGACATTCTTCTAAAGGCAAGACTATGGTGAAAGCCGAAGATCAGTTCAATGCCTGATAAAGGCTGAGGTCACAGGAGGGGTGACTACAAAGCGGAAGTGGGGAATTCGGGGATGATGAAACTGCTCTGCATCTTGATTGTGGTGGTGGTTTCATGAGTACATGTTTGTCAGATTACAGACCTGGGGCATCTGAGCGGCTGAGTCGGTTAAGCGTCTGATTCAGTCTGGGCTCTGATCATGGTCTCGGGGTCGTGAGATTGAGACCCAGGTCGGCTCTGTGCTCAGTGAGGAGTCTGCTTGGGATTCCCTCTCTCCCTCTGCCCACTCCCACCCCACATGCTCTGTCTCTCTGTCTCAAAAATAATATAAATAAATCTTTTTTTACTAAATAAATATTTAAAAGAAAGATTCACAGAACTATACACTGATAAGGGCAATTTTACTACATCAAAATTATACCTTAATGTTTTAAGTGTGGAAAACAGTTAAGGAGAGGTCAGCAGGCTGGCCAAGACTGAGAAGGACCACTTAGAAAGGTGGGGGGGCAGGAGGGGAGAAAGGTGGGGGGGGACAGGAGGGGTCAGACCTCTCCCGCTCCCCTCTCTTTAAAGCTGAGCTCTCTGAGAAAGACAACTATCATATGATATCCCTGATATGAGGAAGTGGAGATGCAACATGGGAGACTAGGGGGGCAGAAAAAGAAGAAAAGAAACAAGATGGGATTGGGAGGGAGACAAACCATAAGTGACTCTTAATCTCACAAAACAAACTGAGGGTTGCTGGGGGGAGGGGGGAGGGAAAGGGGAGTGGGGTGATGGACATTGGGGAGGGTATGTGCTATGGTGAGTGCTGTGAAGTGTGTAAACCTGGCGATTCACAGACATGTACCCCTGGGGATAAAAATATGTTTATAAAAAAATTAAAAAATTTAAAAAAGAAAAAAAGCTGAGCTCTCTGAAAACTTACCATCTCCCACTTCCTCAGCTCCCGCGCTCTCCAAACCACTTCAGCCTCACTTCTCCCTCCTACTCTGCGGAAATCACTCCTCTCTAGATAACCCATACTCTCTCTGATACCCAGTCAAATGCAAAGGTGCGAGCTCCCTCTGGCTTGACCTCTTGAAGCATTCGATGCTCAATCACTTCACCTTTCTTCTCCCATAGTTTTTCCCTGGCTCCTGAGGCATCATGGTTGTTTCCTGCTTTTTCTCCCATCTTTCTGGGCACTTCTGCCCAAAGTTTAAGGATCAGAGACCCTTTCAGGCTTAGAGGCAGCCTCCCTGCTGCTCTCTCTTCCTAGATGATGCTACCCTGTACCTCTGACTTGTTATCATTTCTGCTGGTTTTGTCCGGTGGCCACCAAGTCTGGCCTCTAGCCTGTTTTTGTAAATAGAGTTTGGCAGCCAGACCCGCTGTTTACATCTTATCTTTGGCACGACATCAGCAGAGCTGAATAGTTGTGACAGAGGCCATATGTGTCCACGAAGCGAAAAATATTTAGTATCCGGCCCATGACAGAGAAAGCTTGCCCTAGAACGTTCTTTGGCGCTTTCTATCTGTGCGGTCTGACGCACGCGATCCGCTAGACACGTGCGGCTACTGAATACTTTGCAATGTTTCTAGTGCAACTGGGGAACAAGACTTATAATTTTTTTAAAGATTTTATTTATTTATTTCACAGACAGAGATCACAAGTAGGCAGAGAGAGAGAGAGAGAGAGGGAAGCAGGCTCCCTGCTGAGCAGAGAGCCCGATGTGGGGCTCGATCCCAGGACCCTGGGATCATGACCTGAGCCGAAGGCAGCTGCTTAACCAACTGAGCCACCCAGGCGTCCCAATTTTCTTTTAATTTAAAAGAATTTTAAGAGGCTTTAACGCATTGAGCCACCCGGGCACCCAAGACTTACAATTTTATCTAATTTTAACTAATTAGTCAATCATCGTTGGTCAAATAATAAGGAGGAGAGCGGGGTGCGGCTAGAGGCTACTACAGCGCACACAGAGCCACTGAGGCCCCCATGCGCGTCTCTCTCTCCCAGACCTCTCCTCAGTGATTCAAAACACCTCCACTGGATGTTTACAGACACCTCAAGCTCTAGGGGCGCCTGGGTGGCTCAGGCAGTTAGGCCACTGACTCTTGATTCCAGCTCAGGTCACGATCTCAGGGTCATGGGATCGAGCCCTGCGTCCAGTCTGCTTGTCCCTCTCTCACGGCCCCCCACTCCCAGCTCCCGCTCTTCCTCTCTCTCTCTCCTTCAAATAAATAGTTAAAATCTTTTTTAAAATCTTAAAAAAGAAAAGAGAAACCTCAAGCTCTATGTGTCTCAAACTGGACTCATAAGCCTACTGCCCCAACCAAGGCTTCTGCAAATATTCTCTATCTCATCTCCTTGTACAAGCCGGAAACCTGGAAAGCCTTCTTGACACCTTCTTCCCATCACATTCCATATCCAGTCGGTATTAACTCCTGTTAACTTTATCTAAGTATCTCTTACCCCATTCACTTCTCCCCACTGCGCCGGCCCTGTGGTTGATTCCCACGTGAGCCACTGCAATAGCCCAAGTGGTTACTGATGCCCTTAGAATAAGCAAAATCCTTCACGTGGCCATCGGGGCCCCACGTTCGCAGCCTCTGATTACTTCGGTAACCTCATCTCTGGAGCATACCTTGCCCCTTCCCACCTCAGGACCTTGGCGCATGGTTCTCTTATCCCTGCTTCCCTTTTATTTAGTTAATTCCTGCTTATTTCAGAGCTCCCCTCAAAGGCTCCTCCTCCCAGAAAGCTTCTCCACTACCCAGACTCAGCGAGGGCCTTCATTATGTTTTAATAGCACCCAGATTTCTTCTTGGTAGCACTTATTACTCATGTAACTAAGTAATGATTCCGTAGCTAGAACTTGAATGTATTCTCTTCCATTTCTGTGCAAGTTCCTATGCAGGTAGGGGCTGTATCTGTCTTCTTCTCTGCTGTACCCCCAGGGTCTAGCACAAGGCCTTACACAGGATATGCGCTCCGTATTTGTGGAATGAATGGAAGGACTTCCCATTCTGCTCTCCTTGGCACCTCAGCCAGGTCTCTGAAGTCAAAGTGGTTTCCCGATGGCTGAGGGCCTCAGAGATGAAGAGTATCAGACGTCAGGTCATTGCTTTTCCTCAACTCAACCTATGTGTCTGAAAAGGAGCTGAGGATGAAGGAGAACGTCTCCAGAAGTGTGTTTCCTATTCCCCAGACTGCCATTCCCTTCAAAGCAACGTCCAGAGTTACCGTGTATTTGAGTGTCACGGTAACAACAACCTATCTTGCACAGAGAAGTTACTCGATAGTTACGCAAGCCTCAGATTCCTGGCAGAAGCATTATGGCATATTAGGTAGAGCTAGACAGATCTGGTTTCGTATCCTGGACGTGCACTGACCCTCTTCAAATCCCTGCTCTGCCGTTCTCGGCTGTGTGACATTGGGCAGATCGCTTGGCCTTGCTGTGCCTGGATCTCTCATCTGCAGAAGAGAGATAATGTCTATTTCAGAGGGTGAAAAGAGCTGGAAACAATGTATGTTATAATCCCTAGCATATATGAAATAGTTATTGTTCTGAAGTGAAGTAACTCTGGGTTATATAGAAGAAGAGGTCGAGGGGCGCCTGGGTGGCTCAGTTGGTTGAGCGTCTGACTCTTGGTTTCGGCTCAGGTCACAATCTCATGGTCGTGAGACTGGCCCTGCATCAGGCTCCGTGCTCCGCACAGAGTCGGCTTCAGACTCTCCCTCCATCTCCTTCTCCTCCCAAAATAAATGAATAAATCTTAAAAAAAAAAAAAAAAAAAGAAGTAGGTTCAGTCCCTGAGTTTTAGGTCCTGGAATCAAAGCCCAAAGTTGCCACCGAGTCAATCTTCACTATGTAGAACTGAACAAGGAAGACGATGCCCAGGATTGCCCTAAGGGCCCATGAGGCTTATCCTGCCACCGCAGGAACTTTGTAACCAAACTCTTTACTGTAAACCGACGCTGGAAATCAAAGTCTCCATCTTCCCTATGTTTGTCCCCAGAAAAGCTGACAAGGGCTCTAAGCCTCTGAGAAAGGGCCCGGCAATGGTCTACTGGTCGGAATCTGCATTGTGTCCAGCCGCAGAAGGGTCTGGAGCCTGGAGCCTCCTGGAGCCCCTCCCAGGCGCACAGGAGGGGTGTCCTGAACCCCCATAAGGGTTCACATTTCATTTCAAAGAAACCTAAGACATGACACACAGTTTTTTTATTATCATAAAGATGATTGTGCAAATCTATCCATTGCCTCAGAGGGCTGCTTGGCTGGCGTCATCGTGGCAAAGCACCCGAGAGTGGTCAGGCAGTGGTAACTGGGAAAGAGGGACCTTCTCGCTGTTGGCCCTGACTCTCCCTGCCTCCTCAGGCTGTGTTTCTTCCTTTCTTTTTCATCGTTAGTGGTGTTGCCACAGCAACCAGTGTCACCAGGAGAGGCAAGAGAGTGTCACCCCCTCTGCTCCCAGCATCAAGTTAGACCTGACCTTGGGGAAGGTGAACTAGCCAGGTTTCCCTGTTCTCCTCTTCCCACGGGGCGTTGAAAAGTGGCCTGGCGGGGTGTTAGCAGCAGCAACAAAAGGAACAAAGGGGCACCTCGGCACGCCTGGATTTGCATGATCCGGCCTGGGTGCTTTGCAAACGAAACACATCGTATCCACATTCTAGTTCAGTGGCAGTCGCTCCGCTGGCGTGAATAGGCACAGGTGCTCTGAATCCCGCCCTGCGGGTCAGGAGCAGGAAACCTCAAAAGGGCCCAAAGCCTAAAAGTCCTAATAGGATCCCCAAAAGACCCCTTCCTCACTGGTGCATTGACAGAAATCCGAGGCTCTGCCAGCTCCCGGCTTGCTTCAGAGGCGCAGCATGTGAAGGGGAGTGAGCGCATCTGCTTCCCAGCGGTGACTAAGAGGGTCTCCAGGGACCCTTCTTGCCCTGAGTGTCCTCCCCCCATGCTAGATGAAGGTCATGCCTGGAGGGCATCTGAGGGGCCTCGGGAGAGACCCCAGCCTGCTGTTAGGAGCGCCACTGGAGCCCTTCCAATTCTTCCGGCACTCCAGCACGGCAACCAGCTGCAGTCCTCCAACAGCCTCAGAAAGACTTGTTCAAGGTCACCCTCCAGATAATAACAGAGAGAGAACGAGGAATGCTTCCTTTTGGCTCTATATACACACATTCTTCTCCTCAAATAAGGAATACAACCCAAATACCTTATAACTCGGATGTCTCCCACGATGGGAACAGAACCCAAGCAGAGGCCGAGCTCCCAAGCCCCTGTCGTCCCCTCAGCCACCCCAGCCCTGTTGCCTGGAATAGCAGTAACCACCACGCCCCCCCCCCACCGGAGTCCAAGGCAGAATTCCTTGGCCATGCCAGCTTCTGGTATGCAGTGAGTCAACAGCCCCGGCTGTTCCCCCCAGCACGGGCTGCCACGGTTTAATGAGTGGTTATTTGTGCTGCTCTGCACACGGCTTGGAGCTGTGCCTTCTACCCCATACCGCGGGCAGAGGGGGAGAGCAAGGAGTGCCAAAGCATCATTTATTACTATAATCTTCAATGTGCATCCCACCCATGGCGTTAATGTCCCAAAATAAATGTGTTAATCCCCCCACAGCCCACAAAGCAAACACTCAGCTGGAGGGCTTTGTGTGGGAGGGAGGCAGCACCAGGGACAACATCGTGATAAATGGCACCTCTTTCCCCTGGGGCGCGGGGGCTGCCGGGAAACCCAGGTGGGCAGGCCTTCAGGACTCAGCCTGGGATGAAGCGGTTGTCAGACCTGGGGAGGAGAGCGTGACAAGGGCCAGGCTTCAAGGCACTTGTTTACAGGCACTTGCAGGGTTAGGGTCTCTTAGAAAAAGGTGGTTGGGGGGGCGGGGTGCCTGGGTGGCTAAGTCATTAAGTGGCTGCTTTCAGCTCAGGACCCTGGGATCGGCAGGAAGCCTGCTTCTCCCTCTTCCACTCCCCCTACTTGTGTTCCCCCCACCCCCCGTGTGTCAAATAAATAAATAAAAATTTTTGTAAAAAGGAGAAAAGTGGTTTTGGATCTGCTTTTCATGTTGCTTACTCTTGCAGGTAAAACAATTCTGGGACAAGTCAAGGCATTTTGAGCAGCCAGTTCAGGGTATGGATGTAGAAAACCACACACTTAGGATCCCGGGATCCCAGTAGGCTCCCATCAGTTACTTTGCAGTTCTAATACATTCTCCTGTTCCCCTTTCTTAGAGTTTTCCGACCAAAGGCTTTGTACTCTTCTTGGAAGTCAAGATGCCCAGCGAAGGGCTCAATGTTCAGCACCTGCTTGGTTAGTGGGGACATCGGCTTTACTTAGCTATCTGTTCCTGCACTGGGTCCTCCAAGTCAAATACCTTAGAGTTAAGAGCATTGCTCTCATTTCTTTCTTTTCAGAAAGAAAACCGCTCCTTCTGGTCCTTGATGCTCTGCAGGTTATGGGGATCAATGATGGACACCAGGAATTAAGAACCACGAAAGGGGGCCTCTGGGCCTCCAGCGTCATTCGGGCACCCACTTCCAGGATGACCAGACATCATCCTGCCTCAGGGAGGATAGTACTCTGCCTGCCTAGTATTCTACCCAAATGTCTGCTGCTGATAACTATCGTCTCAGGCTGGTCTTTCTCTCTACCCTCTGGTTGAGCATTTATTAAATCACACGGCTCAGATTTCCTGTGGAAAGTACTTGTGATCTACTCCTTTACAGTTGCATATAAATTAAAGCATTCTGTACTCACTGGAGTAACACATTAAAGGACTCTTATGGAATTCTTTTGCTGTGAGAAGTCTGTGTCCTAGTCTTGGCTCTAGCATTGTGTCGACTTACATAAGTTTTGGGCCTCAGTTTCCTCATCTGTAAGATGAGAAGATGGGATCATATGAGCTTTAGGGCTTCTTAACAAATCTAAAATTATATCACTAAAATTTCTGGGTATATAGATTTGAGATTCTCTTGGTGAAAGATATAGCTGTATTTCTATCTTAAAGAATTTTTGCAAACTGAGGTTTTTTCCCATGATAAAACAGACTCATGAGAGAAAGTTTGGAACTACAGAATAACAGAAAATGGGGAAAGACATTCATAGAAGCACTACCTTGAAAAGACAATTGCTGACCTGATCCTTCCTCCTGCCTCTCCCCCTTCAACCCTATCTCCATCACGTTCATCAGCTAAGACCCC
Organism: Mellivora capensis; assembly: GCA_004024625.1. Taxonomy (NCBI): domain Eukaryota; kingdom Metazoa; phylum Chordata; class Mammalia; order Carnivora; family Mustelidae; genus Mellivora; species Mellivora capensis. Next base: position 186,974 of record PISX010001126.1, on the reverse strand, counting down.
CCCCCACAGACAGACGTGAAAGAGGCATGAGATTTACATATTTGGACACCAGCCGCATTATTTATGGGTGCCTGCCCGTAGAAAGACTTGACATTCTGAGAGGTAACAGATCATAGCTGCTGCTTAGCAAAAAGAGTCGTCCACATTCCCGGTTAGAAGACAGCAGTCATCCACTTTCACCAGTGACAGGCTCCTGCTCAAGCAGCCAGAGCCAACAACCTGGATGGGTGACTAAGAAAAGGAAAAGCAAGTTCTAGAACCAAGTTCTGGTTTCCCTTACTTTGGAAGACAGATTATTTCCAGAGGTGGAAGGCATCCCAATATTAAATAACTAACCCTTCTATTTTATATGTCCAGTAGAACCATAATCATAATAAAATACCAGAGAGAGAAAAAGGGAGAGAGACACTGGGATTTCCTCCAAGTCCCTACCAGGTTCCCTAAAAACTGCCTCACAGAAGGTATCAATCTGACCAAACTTCCATTGTGGGGATTCTGACAGATATGCACAGGAAAGAGAATGTGACCCCCCAAATGTGCTGTCCTGTTCCTATTACTTAAGAGGACAGCAAGCAGGGGCACCTGGATGGCTCAGTTGGTTAAGCCGCTGCCTCTGGCTCAGGTCATGATTCCAGGGTCCTGGGATCAAGCCCCGCATGGAGCCCCGCATCGGGATCCCTGCTCAGCAGAGAGTCTGCTTCTCTCTCTCCCTCTGCCTGCCGCTCTGCTTACTTGTGCTATTTCTCTGTCAAATAAGTAAATAAAATTAAAAAAAAAAAAGAGGACAGCAAGCGGAATAATAAAGAGGGGGTATCAGTTCTAAGCTCTCTCCTAGTGAGATTTCTCATGGATCTGTTCCTCGCTCCAGCCCCCATCAGCCCACACACAAGACAGACACCAGGAGGGCGGTTCCCATCCAAGACCCCCCTTGCGACAGAATGACTGCCACACCAAGGGCGTCCTCCAGGAGGGCTCCTCTCCGTTGAGAAATGCAACAGGATCACAGGAGAACTTGCCCGAGTGTGCTTTGAAGCAGCAGCTCCACCAGGGGATGAGGGATTTCAGAGCCCTGAGGGAGTGAACGCATCTCCCATCCCTCCATGAAACGGGTGAAGAAAAGTTACGAAACTCTCCCAGACAGACTGTGATCAGGTGGGGATGAGTCCCCGCGGCTCCTCTGCGCACGGACGCACACACACGTGGACAGGGAGATGCTGCAGTACTGAGGGGCAGCGAGCGGCCACAGAGGCAAAGCGGAGGGCTGGAGCTCCTCCCCAGCGGCCCCAGCAGCACCCCTGCTCTGCAGGCACACAGGGTCTGAAGACCGCTCTCCAGCTTTTACTCTCCCTTGAAATGGACATCTCTGCATGAGATCCCAGATGCTCTCGTGTCAGGCCGTTTCTCTGAAGCAAACAGAGAAGCAGGTGGGGGAGGTGAAGCTTATATAAGATTTGGGGTGCACGGAGCTTTCCTGGGCTGGGCACTTCCGCCTGAGCAAGGAGCCCCGTGGGGATGCACTGAGAGAAATGAAGCGGGAGTCTCCAGAGAGCTCCAGAGCCCCGGGCAATACTTCCGCTTTTTATCAGAGCTCTTTCCAGAGGAAGAAAACAGGCTGGGTCTTGGGCTCTAGGGAAGCAGAGCCCCTTTGGGGATCTGGTTCAGAAAGAGCTAGTCTATGTGTACTCCCAGGTGGCTGCTTCTGGATTTTGTAAAGACTCATCCCTGAAGCCAGGCTCAGCTCTGTATTAAAAGGCAGCTTTGACAGCTAAATTGCTGGTTAGAACCAGCTCATTCTGACAGCCTGGGAGGCTGGGCAGCCCGGCACACACACACACAGCTAGTCCGCATCCAAGGGTCCGATCGTCATCATTCTGCGGAGCTCCTGAGTGAGGCCAGCCAAGTTCAGCCACTAAGTCAGGACTCGACTTTCCCCTCAAACACCCAACCGTTTTCCCTGTCACCGAAACCGCTTTGTCGCTCCACCAAACACCACCATAAATGCCAGTCCCTGTGGCATGTCCTACAGAGAGTCTGTGCACTTCCCCCCAAAACTCAGGCCAACCACACATCTTCGTGTTGGCATGGCCCTCAGATCACAAACTCCCAGGGGATGGCTTGAATTGCAACTTTCAGATTTAGAAACTCAAGAAGGGGCCTTGAACTCTGGCCCTCAGTGAGAAAGAGGGCAAAGAAAACCTCTCTTCTCATATCAGGGCTGCTCATGTTAGAAGCAAGAGGAAAGAAGACTGAAATGTTAGCTGGATAGATAGAGATAGAGATAGAGATATATTTTCCCCCTTTTCTTTTGGAAAGGCTGCCATGGTCACAGTCACAACCAGCTGAGGGACTAGAAACCACTTTAGTTCATCTGTAGCCCCCAGACTAGCTGCATTTTCCAGGATAAACTTGGTGGACATGGCAACCAAGACAACACAGCAGTCAGCACTAATTGGCTCCCTGGACGACAGTTTTGGTGGGAGCCAGCAGAGCTCCTTCTAAAGATAAAGATCTCAACTGAGACCTAGGCTCCAGGGTCCTGTCCCCCCGCCCATGAGCCTGGTCTTCTTGAGAAGTCTTGTGCTCCTTTTCTGTCATATTCAAAAGCAGGAAAGAAGAAACAGGGACATAGCTAATGCAGACTGAGTGCCTCCTCTGTGCCACTGTCCTAAGTACTTTGCATATATCATCTCATTGAATCAAAACAATCTGTATTCCCCCAATTTTACAGATAAAACACTGAAGCAGAGAATGGTTTCGGAACTGGCCTAAAGCCACATAGCCAGTAAGTATAGTAGGGCTGAGACCTGGCATACAGCTGAGAAGTTGGGTTTACCACAAGATACTGGGCACAGGGAACGGGGTTGCACCGAGCAAGCTTGTGATGCTTCTGTCCATACTGACTTCACTTGGGAAGGAAGACCCTTGATTCTGGATCTTACGAATGCATTCAAACCATGGAAGAGGTCTTTCCAAGTCTCTGCTTTGACCCCCTACCTATGAATGTTGTTCTGGGAAGAGAGAAAAATGCCAGTTAAATGACTGGCTCTGGCTCGGATGAGCACGGTGGATCCTGACAGGAAGACCTAGGCTATAACAAGCACTGCAGAGGGAAGTCTCTCTTGAAGGGGTCAGCTCCCCGGGAGTGGACATGCAGGGGCTCCGGAATAGCAGACATGGTCCCTCCGATGGTTGGTTCCCGCCTGAATGAGAGGAGGCTGGATGCCCCCTTCCTAAAAGGGGAAAAGTGGCCACCTCAGGGGGCTAGGCTGGAGTTCCTGCCGAAGGCTACCTAACCAGTGCAAGAGCAGCACAGTCCTCGGAGAGGGACGATGCAGGAGAGCGTTTCTCCCCGAAGTCCGGGGACCGAAGGGAAGCCCGAGTGCCCTCGGAGCGCTAGGGCAGATGCAGAAGGTGGTATCCCGAGGAGGCGACTTATCCCTGCGGCCGCAGTCCCCTTTACACCCGATCCAGCCACCGTCCCCCCACCCCCTTACCCCCAGCAAAAGCTCCCTGCACCGTGCGGGGCTTGAAGCCTCCGTCTTCCAGTCTCTTCCCAGCGCCCGAGATGGGAGCTTCCCCGGAGGGGCAGTGGGGCGCCCCCGGAGGTCTCCGCGGCTCCGGGCTGCCGCGCCCTCCCTCGTTCCCTGGGACCCGGGCCGCGGCCTCCCCTCCGCGGGCTCGCCGGGAGCCGGGGGTCCGGCAGCGCCCGCGCTCACCTCGCTCATCGCGGCGGCCGGACGGGACGCGCGGGGCGCGCGGGGCGCGGCACGTGCAGGGGAGGCGAGGGGCCCTCGGGGCTGCGCGGGCGACGGCCGCGGGTGGTCGGGCTCGGGGGGCGGGGGGCGCGCCCCGGCCGAAGAGCAGAGTCTCGCGCGGGGAGCCGCTGCTCCGCAACCCGCACCCCGGCTCTGGGCGACCAGCTTCCCGCCGGCTGTCCCCTGCCGACCCCGTTCTGTCGGAGCCGCTCCGCGCGCCTCCTCCGGGCCCACCTTTTATAGTCAGCTCCGCACCCGCCTCCAGCGCGACCAATGGGAGCGCCTCCTGCCGCAGAGTGACGGCCGCTCGCACCCAATGGCGGCGGGCCCCGAGGTCTGCTGCATTTCCAAACTAGGGTAAGACGGTCCGAGAGCGCGAAGGAGGGGGAGACCGTCGGGGGCTGAGAGCGCGGAAGCCGAAGGAGCGGGCGCAGAGGAGGGAGAGGAAGGAGAGGGGGAAGCAAGGAGCGTGCGGGTTTGTGAGAGCAGAGAAGGAAGAGCGGGAGGGAAATCACGAGGGTCCCCGAGACGCAGGAAACCAGGAGTGGGAAGGGTAAAGCCAAGAGATGCTGCAGATAAGACTTAGTCGTAGGATGGCGGCCTGATGCGGAGAGGGGAGGAAGAGGGAGAGGAAGGACGAGAGACAGACCGAGCAAGTGGACCGTATTCCGTGGCAAAGAACAGGGAAATTGTGAAGTGCCTGTTTGTTTGGGAATATGACAGATCTGAGGGGTAGAAACACATTTTAAGATCCATCAGTCTTGGGGCGCCTGGGTGGCTCAGTGGGTTAAGTCTCTGCCTTCGGCTCAGGTCACGGTCTCAGGGTCCTGGAACCAAGCCTCGCATCGGGCTCTCTGCTCGGCAGGGAGCCTGCATCACCCTCTTTCTCTGCCTGCCTCGATGGCTACTTGTGATCTCTCTCTGTCTCTGTCAAATAACTAAATAAAATCTTTTTAAAAAATCCATCAGTCTTACCTCCCATATAATGGGGGGGGGGGAGAGATGGTACCTTAGCATCCACTTGAATAGCTAATAGGCTCCTCACCAAAGTTAATTTACAACTGCTGATTCTGGGGAGCCTGGGTGGCTCAGTTGGTTAAGAGTCTGCCCTCGGCTAGGGTCATAGTCCCAGGGTCCTGGGATCGAGTATCACCGGGAGCCTGCTTCTCCCTCTCCTCCCTGCTTGTGTTCTCTACCCCTGTCACTGTCTGTGTGTGTCTCTCTCTCTCAAATAAGTAGATAAAGTCTTAAAAATAAATAAATAAATAAATAATAACCAAAAAAAGTCACAATTTACTTAAAAAAAAAAAAAAGAAACCACAACTGCTTATGCATTCAGTCTCCTTTTGACAATGTGCCCTCCACTGTGCCAGGCATGACGGTGAGACTATAAAGAAGGGAGACACACTCATTACCACAACTTACTTATTATGTATAACACACATATTATGCAACAACTTACTTATTATGACTTTTTGCCTATTGTTGCCATTAAAATGGGTTTCAATATCCAAGTCCTGCCCCAGGAGTCTAGCTTGCATCCTCCTGCACTTCAAGGAGCAGCCCATCTGGTGGTCTGGGTTTGAGTACCAGGGTCCACTAGCCAAGCAGGGTGTAGGGAGCAGATGTGAAAGATGAAGCCCACAGTCCAATCTGTAGAGAATATTTTTCGAGAAGATGGAATTTTACTTAATAATTATGTCATGTAAGTTTCAAGGAAAACTATGGTTAGAGCAGGCTGAAGAGAAGCAGAACATGTAGGGAGAAGTCATGAACTCCCTGATCACTTCAACTGCCATTCCTGCTTCTCTAAATATCTAGCCTTCCTTTCTACTTTAAGGAAACCCTTCCAACTCTCTTGCCTGTGATCCTTCTAGGCATTGTAAAACCTCTTAGCCTACATACAGCTTCAGTGAGTCAAAACCAAACTCTCGGCTTCAGCCACGACACCCTTTTGATAATTTCCTCCATGGCCTGAACTGAGTCATTAATAGCTGAGCTACTCTCAGCCAAGAACCACTGATCTCTTTTCAACAACCAGATTCAGATAAGACCTCAAATAACCCTTCTCTAGCTAGCTTCTCTATACTTTTACATTTTCTTTCTTTGTCCTTAGTACTTAAAAAAAATTTTTTTTCAAGATTTTACTTATTTTAGGGGCTGCCCGGGTGGCTCAGTCGTTAAGCGGCTGCCTTTGGCTCAGGTTATGATCCCAGGGTCCTGGGATCAAACCCTGCATTGGGCTCCCTGCTCTTCGGGAAGCCTGCTTCTCCCTCTCCCACTCCCCCTGCTTGTGTTCCCTCTCTTGCCGTGTCTCTCTCTGTCAAATAAATAAAATAAAATCTTAAAAAAAAAGATTTTACTTATTTTAGAGCAAGAGAGAGTGAGAAGGGGGAGGGGCAGAGGGAGAGGGAGAGACAAAATCTCAAGCAGACTCCACACTGACCATGGAGCCCCACACAGGGTGGGGGTCGATCTCCAGACCCCAAGATCATGGCATGAGCCAAAACCGAGAGTCAGATGTCAACCGACTGAGCCGCCCAGGCGCCCCACTAACTTAATTTTTTAAAATTCCAATACAGTTAACATACAGTGTTATATTAGTTTCAGGTGTACAAGATGGTGATTGAACACTTCTATACATCGCCCAATCTGCTTCTACACTTTCTCTGCCAGATCCGAAACAGAGAAGGGGACAAGATCAAGTATTTTCCCCCATCCACCTGAGATCCTCTGACTCTTACTTACAATGGGACGTGGTTGCCTAAGTTAGCCAATTTCTAACTAGGCCAGCTCCTGCTCACTCTAGGAAGCCTACTCCTCAGGTTCCCCCCCCACCCTTTCTAATCAATGGCTAATTAGCACTGAAAAGATAGTCTTGGATGAAGCAGGTCTCTCCAAAGTTCTTAAGCAGCTATGCAAAGATTAGAAAGAAAATTGAAGATCCTAGATCAGAGATCAGCAAGCTTTCTCTGTAACAGCCAAATAGTAACTATGTTAAGTTTTGCAGGCCTGGTGGTCTCTACTGAAATGATTTACGCCTCCCACTACAGCTTGAAACCAGTCCAAAACAATAAGCCCCTAAGTGGGGCTCTGTTCTAATAAAACTTTATTTGTGGACACAGAAGTGTGAATTTCATATAATTTTCATGTGTCATGAAATATTCTTTTTCTTCTTTTTAACTTTTAATGTAAAAACCATTCTTAGCTCATAGGCTCTGCAAAAAAGAGGCAGCAGGCCAGATTTGGCTCACCGGCCATAGATGATTATGTTACCTAAGTGAGTTACAAAGTGTAGGTTGTATAAGAGTAAATGGTAATAGATCAAAGAAGAAAGACGTGGTCCTTGCCCGAAAGAGCTAAAAGCTTCCTGGGGATTTGGGTTGGGCCTTAAGGGAAGGGTAAAATTTAGGCAAATGGTGGAAGGAAATGGGAAGAAGGAAAAAAAAAGTTGTAGCTCTCTGTCCTCTGGGTGTTAACAAGAGAAAAATGATGAAAGAAGATTGTGGTTGATAACACGGAAGCCGCAGGAGACGTGGAAGGGCCTTGAACATCAGAACAAGGACTATAAACCTGACCCTTGCCCAAACAGAATGTTTAGATTATTCTAGCAGGACTAATTTGGCAAGGGAGAGATCCGGAGCAGAGAGAACAAGGTGGAGATACTGCAGTTGTGCAAAGTATATGACTCTGGGTGAATGTAGAGAAGTAAGAGAAGAGAAGGGAAGTGTTTGAGCCAGAACCCGGGGAGCAGGGGTACTGTACAGGATAAGGCAGGCTGAACCTGGAGATTCGGCTCCATGGACACCTGCCTGAGGTCAGCAAAACGTAAATGTAAACATGGCAGGTGGAACCCGCGGAGAGAAAGGACTCGGGAATCAGACTAGAAGACGAACGAGTATCCCATCAGAGAATCAGAATAGCAAAAGATCAGGATCTGCTCTGAAAGATGGTGACTGAAGAGGGAAACAGGAATGTATCCCAGTAACCCCACGGAACCCGCACTGCTAGAGCAAGCCTGGCATAAAGCAGATTCCATTAAATATCTGCTACATGAAGGAATGCATTCCCGAATACTAACATGTGATGCCACATGGGAAGAGTGTGAGCTTGGAGTCGGATCTTAATGCATACCCTGGCCTGCTCACTCACACATAAGCCCTAAGGATCTAAAAGTGACAGGGGCGGTTCTTGACTTCACCAACTCAAAAGCTGATCGACAAGAGTCAGAAAGAAACAGACAAGTGCTCTGCAACGTGGTAAGTGTTGTGACAGATGTGTGTGCAGAGGTGTGGCTCTGACCCCCAGGCTCCCAGAGGCCATCTTCTGTGCTCAGGCCTGAAGGGCCAGGTGGATCAGGAGGACGCAGGAGGGGGTTTATGGTCATCTGGAAGTGGAGACATGTCTGGCCTGCCAGCCGGATGGAAAAACAAGGGCTGGCATTCAGAGGTGAGTGAGCGTCACGTGTTCAGGGATCTCTAAATGTCTAAGCACATCGAGAGCCCAAATGTGATGTGTTGGATGAGGGGAGAGAACCGGGGTTGGGATAGATGAGGCCAGAGTGAGAAATCGGGGCCAGATCACAAAGAACTGTGTGTGACATGCGAAAGAGATTGGATTTTATCCTGAAGGTGATGGGAAGCAAATGAAGAATTTTAAGCAGGAAAGAGACATGATCGAATTTGCATTTTAGAAATAGCAACAGCATGGAGGATGGGCTGGAACAAGATGAGGCTGGGCGTAGGGAGAACAATTTAATAGGTTACTGCAGTAATAAGTGGGAAACGGAGGAGGGCCTGAGCTCAGCTAAGAGGTGCTGGGCATGGCAGGTGGAGAGACAGCCCGACAGCCATGACATCTGATCATTTTCAGGGAGCAAGGGAGAGAAAGGAGGCTAGGTGACTCCCCAGCTCCTGGCTTGGCATCTGGGAGCAGGTGGCAATGGAGAGGAAGGAAAGGAAGAGGGTAAGAGAATGAATATGTATTGACTTCCTTCCATGTTCCAAACACTGTCTGAGGAACTTTACATATATTCCTTTATGTAATCTTAACAACAAACCTGGCTAGAGGGTATTAACCCCCTTTTTCCAGATAAGAAAGCTGAAGTTCAGAGACTTTAACCCACCAGGCCATAACCAACACAGATGTTTTTCAGACCCTGGGACAGGCATGTGGGAAAAGGCTAAGAATACCGGTCAACCCTAAAAGCTGCTCACGGTGGAGGTCAGGGGCAGACCCCAGCAGCTCCCAGCCTCAGTCTTGCTCTGTGGGAGAGACTCTAAGACTGGGAGCACTTCTTTTTCTTTTCTTTTCTTTTTTTTTTTTAAGTTTTATTTAAGTAATCTGTTCACCCCACATGGGACTCAAACTCATGAGCGCCCCCACCCCCAGATCAAGAGTCGCACACTCTTTCACTCTTCGACTGAGCCAGCCAGGTGCCCCAAGGCTGGGAGCATTTCTGTATTTCACTCTGTGCTCAGAGAGGCAGGTCCCCAAGGCACCTGCTAGAAGAACAAGGCTCAGGGTAATCCCCCCAGGGCCCCGGAGAAGGGACAGCCCTGGCCCAGAGCATCTCTCCACCAAACTGAACTCCTCCCTGAGAGTGTCATAAGGATCTGGGAGGAGGAAGTCAACCTCCCTTCCCATGTCTGGGATTGGCCCAGCCTGGTGATACCAGACTCCCACGGAGCTGGGTCTCAGTGACATCAAACAGGGAAGGAGCACCAAAAGCAATTCAGCTAGCAAGAACCTGAGTCAGAACTTAAATCTAAGTCCAAATGACTCCAAAACTCACGCGCTTTCCACTTTCTCATGCTGGGATAGTCACCAAGTTAGGTAATACAGAAGTTAGGGGGGATGGACAATGGTTTTCATTTTTTTCCAGTATTATTAGGATATACTTGACATATAACATCATATAAGTCTGAGGTATAGAACATGATTTGACATAGGTATGTATGGTGAAATGATTCACCTGACCTGGCCCTAAATGTTTTCCCCTGGTAATGAGAACTTTTAAGGTCTGCTCTCATAGCCACCTTCAAACATACAATATTGTTAACTAGAGTCATCACGCTCTGTATTACATCCTCAGAATTTTTTTATCTTTTAACTAAGAGTTTATACCCTTTGACCACTTAAAAAAAAAAGGTTTTATTTATTTATTTATTTGTTTATTTGAGAGAGAGAGAGTACGAGCAAGAGAGCACAAGCAGGGGGAATGGCAAGGGAAGAGGGAGAAGCAGACTCCCTGCTGAGCAGGGAGCCCAACATGGGGCTCCATCCCAGGACCCTGGGATCATGACCTGAGCAAAGGTAGGCACTTAACCAGCTGAGCCACCCAGGCACCCCTCCTTTTGACCACTTTCACCCAATTTCCCTACCTCCTCCACCTTCCACCTCTAGCAACCGAAAATCTGATCTGTTTCTATGACTTTGTCTTGGATTCCACTTAGAAAATCACAGAATATTTGTCTTTCTCTGCCTGACTTATTTTGCTTAGCATTATGCCCTCTAGGTTCATCCATGTTGTCACAAACAGCAAGATTTCCTTCTTTTTACGGCTGAATAGTATCCCAGTGTGTGTGTTTTGTGTGTTAGCAATTTTATCCATCTCTTGGTGGACACTTAGGGGGTTTTCATGTCTTAGCTACTGTAAACAATGCTACAGTGAGCGCAGGGACTCACATATCTGTCCCGGACAGAGGTGTTGTTTCCTTTGGCTATACACCCAGAAATGGAATTGCTGGATCAGATGGTAGTTCTATTTTTAATTTTTTGAGGAACTTCCATACTGTTTTCCATGGCGGCTGCGAATTTACATTCCCACGCACAAGGGTTCCTTTTCTTCACATTCTCGCCACCATTTTTTACCTCTTGTCTTTCTGACTGGTGCGAGGTGGTATCTCACTGTGGTTTTGATTTGCGTTGCCCTGATGATTAGTGATGCTGAGTACCTTTTCATGAACCTGTGGCCATTTAAATATTAAATAAATAAATTTGGGGGGGAGAAGCCTATTCAGGTCCTTTGTTCCTTTGTAATTGGATTATTGAGGGGTGTTGGTTTTGGGTTTTGCTTTTTGCTATTAAGTTTCTTATATACCTTGGATAGGAACCCCTTACTGGATGTGTCCTTTGCAAATATTGTCTCCCATTCTGTAGGTTGCCTTTTCCTTTTGCTTTTTTTTTAAAGATTTTATTTATTTATTTGACAGACAGAGATCACAAGTAGGCAGAGCAGCATGTGGGGGGCAGGCTCCCCGCTGAGCAGAGAGCCCCATTCGAGGCTCGATCCCAGGACCCCGAGATCATGACATGAGCTGAAGGCAGAGGCCCAACCCACTGAGCCACCCAGGTGCCCCTCCTTTTGTTGATGGTTTCTTTTGCTGTGGAGAAGCTTTTTAGTTTGATGCGGTTCTACTTGTATATTTTTTTATTTCATTGTTTGTGCCTTAGGTATTGTACAGTGCCATTTTAAGACCTACCAAATCTGAGACACATGTGTGACATCCAAGTGAATTCAGCTAATAAACTGGTGGGTGTATGCAGAACACCGCCCTCCTCCTGTCATGTCTCCGCCAGGAGACGGTACCCCCATCCACTTAACCCCTCATGCTAGAAACCTGGAGTCATCTGTGACTCCTCTTCCTCTTCCTCAGCACACACTAGTAGCCACCAAGTTCCAAAGACTGCACCTCCCATGTATTTCTGAAAACCCTCTCTTCCTCTGCAGCCTCCCCCTGTGCTAGGTCAGGCGTAATCTTCTCCCAATGACGTTATGGCAATAGTTCTCTTACTGGTCCCTTTGCCTCAGGTCCAGCGCCATCAAATCTGTCTTCCAAACAGCCAGTGACCTAAGATATTTAGAGTAAGACCGATCTACCCAGGATAGGTCTGCTCATGTCATTTCTCTGCTTCCTCTTCAAAAGCCTTATGATGGACTCAAGCTGCTTAGTCTGGGAAACAGGAGGTTCCCCCATGAGCTGGCCCTGCCCACATCTCGGCCTCCTAGCCCAACTCTCCAGAATCCTCCCTTCCCACCCCCAATCCAAAACGCTGGGCTCCAGCAGAGGAGGCTTGTTTGCGGCTTGACCTCATACACACCTTTTTGTCTCTGGCTTCTGGAACTTTCTCAGCTTGCACTCTCTGCCTGAACTGCATTTTGTTTTCACCTAGCTCCTCATGATCCTTTCAAAATCAGCCCAGTTGTCACTGCTCCAGGAAGCCTTTCCTGCCTCCTCCTCAACACCTTTCTGCCAAAGCGGATTAGGTACCCCTCCTCTGTGGTCCCATATGCTCTGTGCACAGCACCATCCTTGATCTGATCACGTTTCTTTATATCTGTGCGGAGGTCTGTCTTCCTCACCAGCACCCCAAGTTCCGTAAGGCCAGAAGAGCATCTTGTTCATCTTTTCATCCCTCCTGTCTACCGCAGAGTAGGTTCTCTGTCAATATTTGTTGATTAAATGAATTAGCACGCATTCCCACAGCCACACTCGGGCGAAAACACCAACAGACGCACACACCGAGATGTGCTCAGCATCTCGCAAGAACCAGACCTGCGCACCTGTGTTCTCTAGAACTCTGCTTGCTGCAAAATGTAATACTTTACACAATCCATTCTGGAGACCTAAACAAGGCTCCGTCTCTTCCCTCGGTCTCTGTTTTTATTACTCCAACCTGCACATGGGTTTTAAACTCAAATTTAGGGCGTTAATTATAATTGAACTCTTTTTAAAAAAATTTATTTATTTGACAGACAGAGATCACAAGTAGGCAGAGAGGCAGACAGAGGGAGAGGAAGGGAAGCAGGCCCCCTGCTAAGCAGAGAGCCCGATGCGGGGCTCGATCCCAGGACCCCGGGATCATGACCTGAGCCGAAGACAGAGGCTTTAACCCACTGAGCCACCCAGGTGCCCCTATAATTGAACTCTTAATGGAAGAAAAAGACAGAACCAGAGAAAGAAAGAATGAACGAAAGAAAGAAAGATGCTTATTTATAGTGAGAAAAGATTGTAGAAGTCCAGAAAGGGCAAACACCTGGGAACATCTGCAATGAAGACCTTTCAAATTAGGAGACTCAGCTTTGGACTTTATTCCAGCATGTGTATGATACCAGATTTATCCAACATAGATGTAACCAACATATTGTCCATTCCCAGAATATCTAAATAGCTTTTGAGTTACTTTTTCTGTTCATAGATATTGGGAGAATACACACACACACACTTCACACCTGCAAAAATATTCTGCAGTGTTGATGGAACACTTAGACAACCCTGCTGAAGACTCCTACTTGTGATTCTTAAACCTATTAATTGGAAGTCTTTCATCTTGGCTGCAGGCAGAACCAAGAATATAACTTGTGGGACCCACTGAAAAAACGAAAATGCAGATTCCCTTGTTCAAAAATCATGGAGAATTTCAAGACAGCAATGGCAGAGAATTAAACCAAACCAAAACCAAACTCTGAGGCCAGGGTCCCATATGACTGCACAGGTCACATGCCCATGAAGCCAGCTCGGGGCCAGAGTCCTCAAATCAATCCGAAGTACCACCTCTAATTTGTCAAGAGGCCACCGTCATTTCATTCTCAGCCCTCCTAGTTAGGAAGTATAGACCTCACTCGCTCTTTGCTTGCGCTCTTAATTAGACCCAAGTCTCTCTGTCTTTCTCTTAAGATGTTTTTTATTTATTTGAGAGGGAGAGAGAACACAAATGGTGGGAGGGACAGAGGGAGAGGGAGAAGCAGGCTTCTCACTGAGCAGGGAGCCCCACAGGAGCTCGATCCCAGGACCCTGAGATCATGACCTGAGCCGAAGGCAGATGCTTAACCCACGGAGCCACCCGAGCACCTGACCCCAATCTGTTTTTAAGAATCTTCCTTTTGGGGAGCCTCTTGCAATTGGCATGCCTGTTCTTTTACTATTGTCATACTGCACGTGAAAAAGCTTGTTCGGTCTTTCCTCTCTCTTCCCAGCTTGTCCAAGATCCAGGTTCGAAGGAGGCTTACAGGTCGAGCCTGGAGCTCAGCAGTAGGGAAGATCCCCCTGGGTCTGATGAGTAGCGGCTTCTAGTCACGAGGTCTCTCCCCCACAGGGTCCCTCCTCAGGTGCCAGCAACCTACCCCATGGGCATGGTGGGAACTCCTCCCACCCGGGCCTTTGTCCTGGGTCCAGAGTCTGTGCCCTATCTATGTAGTCACAGAGACCAACTGCAGTCCACGCATAGCAGAATTTCCTTGTTTTCCAGGTACGGAGGGCCATAATCCCTGACTGCAAACGCTGGCTGCTCAGAGACCAAGGGAAAAGCAGGGGCAGAGTGGCAGTCTGGGGGAGAAGCAGCCCACACCAGATCCTCTGGCCTGCGGGTGACAGGCCTAGGAATAGCAGGTAGGGGATCTGTTGGGGGGCAGAGACTAAAAGCAATAAGGTACGGATAATGCAGAGGGTCGGGAAGAGGTCCCCCAGAAGGGGGAGAAGAGCGTCCAGGGTGCTAACCCTTCCCACATCCAGGGGCCTGCGACAGCCATCGCGACATCTGAAGCCATGGCCAGTGAGGAGGATGGGCCGAGGAGCTGTGTGGTGTGCGGGGACCGAGCCACAGGCTATCATTTCCACGCCCTGACCTGTGAGGGCTGCAAGGGCTTCTTCAGGTAAGAGCCTTCCCGCCCTGGGAGAAACCACCTCCCAAACTCCACACCAGGCAGCCTTTAAGCACATGCCCGAGCTTGTCCATCTACGTTACTCCTGCCTCTCGGAGGCTAACTGCCCTGTGGCTAGCCTGGTACATCTCCTCAGCCTCAACATTGCATAAATCGGTGATAGAATAATAGAGGGAAGCCTGCTGTTGGTCCTGTGGACACAACCCCTTACCCACTACCTGTGAACACCAAGTCAGGGATCCTGTGCCCTTGTGCTTGAGATGGCTTATACCCTACCCACCCTTAGGGACCCTTGGGCACAGCTCAGATTAGCCCACGTCCCCACAGATCCTTCTAGACTATGTCATCATCTCAGCCCCTCACCTGGCCACCTGTTCACTGCCCTCCATGACCAGCCTCCCGAAAGTCTCCATCTCTCACAGACGAACAGTAAGCAAAAGCGCTGGTCTCACCTGCCCCTTTGCAGGAAGATGTAAGGTCAACAAGGCCCAGAGACGCCACTGCCCAGCCTGCCGGTTGCAGAAATGCCTAGATGTTGGCATGAAGAAGGAAAGTGAGTTGGCCCCCTACAGACACCTAAATCCACAGACGAGGTCGCTCTGCTTTGCTCTCGTTCCCAAAGCGTATTCTCCCCACAAGAAGAGTAAGATTTTGGAAACAAATCAGATGATGCTCCTATTCCACTCCTCACTCTCTTATAGTCCAAGATCTCATGGTCTGGCTCCCCCAGACAGCCTCCCGGATTTTATCTCCTCATCTGCCCACCTTGCTCTCTCACTCATGGCCACACTGACTTCAGGGCCACCCTCAAGCACACCCAGCACACACCCCTTGGGACTTTTGTCCTTGTCATCCCCTCCACCCAGAATGCTTTCCCTAGATATCCGTATGGCTTGACTTTTGTGTCTCTCACATATAGCACATGTCACTTAGTAGGTACGTGGTAATTGTTGAAGGAATCATCGCGTGCCATTTCTCTGTGCCCTGTAATGAGGCTTTGCTCCCGACAGATGATGTCACTGGAGCTCACTCGGCTGCAAAGTTATAGTGTACGTGTTTAGACTCTTCTGACACCCAAGCCCTGGCTTTCCACTGAGTGTGCGCTACTCTCCAATATGGGCCGGTGCATACCATAGGAGTCAAAAATCTTGGCTTGCATCGCTTCAGTGTTTTGTGACCTTGGACCTGCCACCGGAATGCCAGCCTGCTTATGTGTCTGAAAAATCTGGATAATGACACCTGCCCTGTCTACCCTCTACCCACTGGGCTGTTTCATCCAGTGAGATTTAACCTCGGAACCCTTGCCAGTTAGGGCTATGTAAACAGAAGGTGATGCTTTAGGAACCAAGAGCCCTCCCTCTTCGGTGGTCGCCCAGAAGCCAAACATCTCCCTTCACTGTGACCACTTTATTTTCCACCCCTCCCCACCCCTCAGTGGTGCCTTGTTTTCCCCAGCGGGGCCTGGGGAGAGGGACAGGGATCCCCTAACACTGGGGCCTCTAGGACTCTAGCCAAGACCCAGGAGGCCCCAGGAATGCTGCTCCCTCCCCACATCCTTCATCATGGGGTACCCGGTGCCCAAGGGCTCCCAGACAGGGGATGGGGGTGCTGGCAGAGACAGTGATGCCCTCTGCGGACCTCAATGGCATCATCCTTCATGCCCAGGCACAGTGATCCTGTCGGCAGAAGCCCTGGCGGTGAAGCAGGCCCAGCGGCGGGCCCGGCAAGTCCCTGCGCAGCTGAGCAAGGAGCAGGAGGAGCTGGTGCAGACACTCCTGGGGGCGCACGGCCGCCACGTGGGCACCATGTTCAACCAGTTCGTGCAGTTCAGGGTGAGCCTTTGTATGGAACTTGGGCTGAAAGAGGACCAAAAGGGCACCCGAGGAGGCTGCCCGGAGGGAGGGGGCAGCCGTGTGCCACGCCCCAAGACAGAGGACGAGGTTACTCCAGAACCCCAGCATCCATAGGCTCCTCGGCCCGGAAGCCCTCCCAAGACAGGGCTGGAGAGACCCCTGGGACCAGGGCCACTTACTCAGGCCCCGATCTCCGCAGCCTCCTGCTCACGTGTTCATCCATCACCAGCACCTGCCCGGGCCGGTCCCCGTACTGCCCCTGCTCATGCACTTCGCGGAGGTCAACACTTTCATGGTACAGCAAGTCATCAAGTTCACCAAGGACGTGCCTCTCTTCCGGTACGTGACCTCCCCTTACCTTCCAGGAGGAAAACACTCCAAAAAATTATAATCACACACACACACACACACACACACACACCCAGCAGTCCCTGACCCGCTAACCCTTCCTGCTGCCTTTCCAAGCACCAGGTCTTGAATTCCCTCCTTTGGTCTTCAGTATCTCAGCCAGAACTGGGAGCTCCTCTCCCTCTCTAAAAGGCTCTTGCCTGCTCCCCGCAGGTCCCTGCCCATGGAGGACCAGATCTCCCTGCTCAAGGGAGCAGCGGTCGAAATCTGTCATATCGCACTCAATACCACTTTCTGTCTCCAAACACAATACTTCCTCTGCGGGCCGCTCTGCTACACGCTAGAGGATGGCGTCCATGGTGAGGGGGGCTGGAGGCGGGGCGGGCGTGTGTCCTTTGCGGTAAGAACTGTGGCGGGGTGACCGGGAGGACCCTAAGACCAGCATCTCCCACAGCGGGGATCCAGGAAGACTTTTTAGAGTTACTCTTTCACTTTCATGCGACACTGAGGCAACTCCAGCTCCAGGAGCCCAGTATGTGCTCGTGGCTGCCATGGCCCTCTTCTCTCCGGGTGAGCATCCCCCAAAGCCCGGAAGCTTCTGCTCCCCCCCCCCTACTCCCAGCCCCGGGAATCCCTGCCTGCCCCCACCCATCCTTCCCACCACTATCTTCCAGACAGGCCTGGGGTTACCCGGAGGGAGGAGATCCATGTCTGCAAGAGGTGACGGCATTGACCCTGCAGAGCTATATCAAAGGCCAGCAGCCAAGGCCTGGGGATCGGTGTGCGGTATGCGGGAGCCTGGGGGCTTGGAGGCAGCGGCTGGGCAGGAAGGCAAGGGAAACACTGAGCTCAGGGGAATGCTTTTGCTGTCCTTTCCTCTGGGAAACCAGGTTCCTTGGGGGCACCGAGTCCTTCCCTCGCACCTCAGATGGGTCTGGCATCTGAATCGCTCCTACTGCTGTTTCATCTAATTTTTTCCAGATTTTTTTTTTATTCAGTAGAGATGCAAAGTAGTAGCTCGCAGGCTCTGTGTGACAGCATTCCTGAGAGAGGACATCCATCACCCTACCCGTCCACTCCAGGCTAAAAGCAGCCTTCCAGGCTTCTCATTCGCTCGCTTTCCTTGGCCCTTCCCTTCCTCTCCATTGGCCCCTTCCTTTAATTTTTCATCTCCCCTTGAAGTTATCATGGTCATTCCGATTCCTGGGCAAAGCCAGGCTCTGGCTTGGCCGTCCATGCTCTATCCAGGCTCTGAGGTAGGCTCCGCTTGTTCTCGTGGGTTCCTCAATAAGCCAGTTTGGCCAGAAGAGGGATGCTTTAGACCACAGAACACACCCACCTTCTAGAACCTGCTCTAGAAGGTCAGATCCATAGATTCCACAGAGCTGCAGTTCTGACCAAGTCTGGGGCTTTCTTCACACTTGGCCCTCAGACCTCTGGATTCAAGAAGGCCACGGTGAGAGAAGACCTCGGGGACCTTGGGAATTTTTGCTAATTTGTCATTCCAGAGTATGATTTTCTGTAGTGTTCAGACCGAGCTTCACTGAGGGAAAGTTCAGGGGAGCAGGACCTCAAGACAGGACTCTCAGCTACCTTATTTTCCTCTTTCCCTGGTGACCCCACTACCTCCTCCAAAGGTTTCTCTACACGAAGCTGCTGGGCCTGTTGGCTGAGCTCCGGAGCATTAACAACGCATATGGGTACCAAATTCAGCACATCCAGGGCCTGTCCGCCATGATGCCGCTGCTCCAGGAGATCTGCAGCTGAGGCGCCCGCTTGCCTCCTTCCACAGCCCATCTGGACACGTTGGACTGGAAAGGGGAAAATGCTGGGGCCAGAGGTTGGGACCGGTAGGAAGGGAGCCCAGTGGTTGCAATGAAAGACTAAAGCAGTAACTACCTCTTCATGCAGTCTTGGGGTCGGTGGGGGAGGACCACAGGGACAGAGCTGTTCTCTGGGAGCACGGAAGATGGGAAGGAGGAAGCCTCAGGGCTAAGAGGTAAAGAAGCTCCTTCTGGGAATTGGGGGGGGGGGGGCACTTTCTGAGGTCAAAGATGTAGCCCTTCAGCCCTTCTTTCCCAGCCCTAGACTCTGGGATGGAAAACAGGATAGGGAGCTAATCCCATGCAGACTGTTCTGCTCTGAAGAGGAAGAAGCTAGGAGCTTTAATGGATAGGAAAATGAAGAAGGGGGACGTGAGGGGAGAAAAGTCAGCCAGACACACCCCTTAATCCTCCTCCCTTAGTCCAGAGCCACAAGAGCATGGGAAGAAGACCCTGGAGCCAGTGCCAGAGGTGGGGGGCCACACACCACGGCCCCAGCAGCTGCCCCTGTGGCGGCTCCAGTTCTGAGGAGGGCATGGTCCTGTCCCCCGCTCTGCTCCTGGGACCCAGAGGACACCCGGCAAGGTGGGCTCTGGAGAGGGGGCCTAGTCTCTGGCCCTAGGGCACCTGCCTCGGAGGTTCCAGCGTCTGTGGGGGGTGGGCTCTGGGAGCACCTCAGCCCACAGTGATGCTGAAGCCACAGTGGAATCTGTTGCGCCAGTGATTGAGGAAGGCCCCGAGGGCTAGGGTGACAGGCAAGGGGGGCATCTTCTTCTCCAGCACAGCACCCACACACCAGTTACTGTCCACCAAGCCTGTTGGAGAACAGGATACGCACGAGGTTATTTCACAGGCTTGAAGACGGGGGTCAGGAGCAAGGTCAGAAGGAAGCTTCCCTCTGCCCTCTGCCCCCCTAGTCCCTCGGCGCCCCTGAACGCCATCTTAATGACCCTCACCTCTAAACACCATGTTGGCCTGGGGCAGAGTCAGGTGGTAACCGAAGGAGAAGGTTGTGTCTTGTAGCCTTGTGTTGGCCTCAAATTCCACTCCAACCTGGACCTGAGAACCACGCGCAAGGATGGGAGAAGGATCTGTGTCAGTGAGGACCACAGGAGTACTGACAGGGGCTCGGCGGAACGGAGGCATGCGTGAAGCGTCTGTGTGGCGTGGGTGGGAAGAATCCCAGGGCAGTGGGGCCCGTGGAGGTCTGCAGGGGCACAAGTTCACGACTGACTTGCTGGGGAGGGGGAATGGCGTCGGTCGCCTCACCTGCTCGTTTGCCCTGTGGTAATAACTTGCATGGGCCCCACCTGATCCCACATTCAGGGTGGCTACCCAGTGCACCGCTGTAAAAACCGAAACGAGGAGACAAGGAGCGTCACTGTAGCAGGACACAGGCCACAGGAACCCTCACCGAGTTCAGACTCTCCCCTCGCTGTCACTCTTCCCTCTCACCCCGTACCCGAGTACTTCCCAGCCAGCGTCAAGATGGTGCCCTCCTCGCCCGGCCGCCGGTGATAAACCAGCTCTCCTCCCAGCACCAGCCGGGGGGTGAGGCTCTGCAGGAAGTGCGCCACCACGATCACTGTGGGGTAGCAGGGAGACACGGAGTCAGTCACAGGGACAGCCCCCAGGCCTGCTCCCCTACCCCAGCCGGCCCGAGCACTTTCTAATCCCTCGACTGTACAGACGAGGAGGAGGCAGCGCCAACACCGGCAAGTGAGCAGCCAGGATGCGAAGCACCCGTCCCAGTTCCTCACCCGATTCCCCAATCAGGTCAGGATTCCCTAGGGTCAGAGTGGCGGTGTAGTCATCCCCCCGGTACTCGCCATCAAACTGCCACGTCAGGAACTTGGCTTGCTGCGTCTGGGCAGGCAGAAGGAGGAGTAGAGCCTTCCCCTCCCGCCCTGCACCATCACCCCTGCCCCGCCGCCCCCCCCCCCCCAGCAGCACACTCATGGAGAAAGGGGAACCGCTTCAGCCGACGGCGGCAGGAACCATGGGTCACCTGGAAGACAGCCTTGGCTCGGAGCCGCTCTGCCAAGAGGAGCAGGACCTGGGCGTTGAGGCTGCCACTGCTGTCCAGATCCCCCACCACAGTGGGGAACACCTGTTGAAGAGGGTACACCCGGGACTGAGCTGGGCTCCCGCCCACCGGCCAGGATTTCTGTAGCAGTACCCGGCGCCCCCTAGGGGAGCCACAGAGACAGACTCGGGCTCCTCACCCAAATGTTTCCCCCACGAGGAAACACAGAGGCAGGTGCCCTGTACACTCTTCCCGGTAACACACTCCTTTCCTCCTCCTCTAGTCCCGAGCCCTGGGTGGGCTTTTCCCCATAACGCACTCCTTCCCTCCTCCTCTAGACCTGAGATCTGGGTGGGCTTTTAGGGAGATGACCCAGGCGTGAGGACTACTCACCTCGGCGGGGCTAAGTTGCCAGTCTCCTGCGTAGGCCGCATGGAGGTGATACCCTGGCAAGCCCAGGGCACTCATGTGCACGGTGTGAGCCACCTGAGGAAAGAGAAGTCAGTGGAGGAAAATGTTTGCACCATCTCAAGCCCCGTTCCACCCCTCTTCTTCTCCCCATCCAGAAGGCCTTACAAGAATCCCAAACATTCCAACATACACAGAGGGTCACGGAAACTAAAAGCAACAAGTCCCACAGGCAAGGGAAGGAAAGAGAGCCCCACATCCTCCCTCATTTGTCCCACACAGCCTGGTTCAGGCTTGAGTACAAAGGCAAGGAGGAGAGTATCCAGGGATAGGCAGGGAGGATCTTAAGGAGGGCCAGAGAAGTGGGAGCACCTGGAAATGGCTGCTCAGAACCTTGTTGACAACGAGCTTCACTCCCTCCATCTGTGCTGGGAACACATCTGAAGGGGGTGGAGGGGAGGGGAAGTGGCGGAATAAGCACAGACAAGGAACCCCTACCCCCAAGAAGTAGTCTCCCCTTTCAATCCCATTGAAAGCACTTTGGTGGAACTGACCTCCTTTCAAGTCCTACCACGAAATGTTCCACTCCATGTGGGCACCTGATCCTCCCTGAGGCTGGATGCCCTAGCTGGGTTCTCCCCTTTCCTGCTCCCATCACTGGACACCCAGCATTCAAGACCCTCCCCTCCTCTGCCCCTTCAATGTGAGACACCCAAATGCCAAGTTCTCACCTTTGCATAGCCGGTGCAGCTCATCGAAGCTCCCAGGGTTGGGCAGAGGCTCCTCTCGACGGGGGCTCCGGCGGGGCAAAGCCCCCATCGGTGCCAGGCCCAGTGTGTTCCCCATTTCATTCCAGAGAACAGGGGAGGGGCCGGGGTTAGCCTGAGAAAGGACGCTATTGCTCCCTCTACCCCGCACGGGTCCCACCTCCCATCATCCGACTCCCCAGTCCCAGAAACTTCCACATGGTCCGATGCTAGACCTGGAAGAGGAAGAGCAGGGAGAGGGCACCGCTGGGGAGATTGAACCGCAGGCACACTGCCGTCCCATCTTTGATTCTTCACCCCACCTGTCACCCCGTCCCCTCCCCCATTATCTAATCCTAGCTCCCATCACAGATCTCACCCAGCTTCCCAGTCATCCTGTTCTTCATTCCCAGATCCCAAGGCGAGACTGGCAATGAAGCAATAGTCCTTACCGTCTCAGACTATCATGCTGCCCCTTTTCCCCCGGCACACCCCGGTCATCTTGATGGGGGCAGCCATCTTGAGTAATGGCAGGACTGCGGCTTCACGCTGTATTCTCAGCGTGGTCATGAGCGCCATCTTGGAATCGGGCAAAAAAAGACATCAAAGACCCGACCCTCCCTTGATTGGGCCCCGCCCAGAAGATTTAAAAAAAAAAAAAAAAGGCTGCCTCCGTCTCCCAGGGGCCAATGGGAGAGGAGGAAGCAAAGGAGTGGCAGAGTCGGGTCCAGAGAGCTCCAACCCAGGCACTGCAGAGGCGGGCGGGGCTTGATTGGTAGATGGCCTGAGATCGCCCGGCCTCAACAAGGTCGGGAAGACGCTGGGAACGTCCTAGACGCCAGAGGGAGCGTCGTGGAGCTTGGGCCGGTGCAACTCCTTTCGCGGGACAGCCTGGAGGCCTCCGTTTTGTGAAGGGTGCCATGGGGAATGATTGTGAATACTGAATTGGAACCCTGGTTCTTATGGCTCCTAGGTGCCCCTACCTCCAACCCCTTAGGGACTCCTCATAGCTCCTCACAGTACACAGCACACACCTCCAGATGGGTACTACTCACAAGTACAGCCCTCCCCATGGAGACGCGGAGGTCTACACCTCTCCAAGTTCACCTTCTAGTTCTCTTGGTGGATTGGGATTGGGTGAGAGGACTTGCAGCCTTAGTTCTAGCAGGATGATTCCGTGAAGCAACTGCCCCATTGGCTAACCCTTCCCTCATTGCTCAGGCAAATAAAATCTGGGAATATGGACTCTGGCCCCCAAACGCACTCCACTCCAGAACCAGGGACAGTCAGTGGGGCTGTCCTTCAAATACTAAGCACTCCAGAGAAATAATTGAAGACGGAGTAAGATTTTTTTTGGCCCAGGGTCACTTCCCTCCCTAGCCCTCACACCCCCATCTCAGTCTCTCAAGAGTGTTCTATATATGGGTGCTTGGGTGGCTCAGTGGGTTAAGCCTCTACCTTTGGCTCGGGTCATGGTCCTAGGGTCCTGGGATTGAGCCCAGCATCAGGCTCTCTGCTTAGCAGAAGGCCTGCTTCTGCCTGCCTCTCTTCCTATATATGATCTCTTCCTCTCTCGCTCTGTGTGTGTGTGTGTCAAATAAATAAATAAAATCTTAAAAAAAAAGAATGTTCTGTGTACACTTTGAGGGCAAAAGGGTAAAAGATACAAATGCTTCAGATATCTGTTTAGCTGAGTTCACGCAGATGCCTTGGGCTTGGGGGATGTACCTTTGTCCTCCCTCACGGGCAGAGCTGGCGCAGGGGCTGGGGCCTTGGTCAGAGGGATGCTCTGGCCCCGCTGACTCACACTGGCTGACCATCACCTTAGAATGACAATGTAATCCAGTGGCCAAGGAACTTCAGCCTTTATCCTTGGTAGAAGACTCTCATTCACTTCCTTTCTTGCCAGGGCCCACCATATGGGAAGGGGAAGGCAGAGGCTACTTTCTGAATTTGTTTTATTGGAGGTAGGGTCTACTCGTTTATCAGCACTCTAGAGGGTTATTCTGGGCTCTCGTGTTTTCTCCCTTATCTCCTTACACATTAACTGAAAGCAGGACAGATTCAATCACACTTAACCTCTGACCCTAACCCTTATTCTCCTAATCCTCATCCGCCTGCCCCTGCCCCCCGATTTCATTCCTTTCCCCTTTCTTCTATTCCCTGATACCTCTCTGCCAAGCTGCAGTGAAGGGGGTAGGGCTGGGGAGATGAAATCTGGCCACAGTGGGACAAAGTTACCAAGGGCTGAGGGTTTGATATGTCAGGGCTTTCCGGAAGAAAACTAGGAATCCTGCTTCCTGCAGCATTCAAATCCAAAGAGTGCCAGCCCCAGACCCCGAAAGAGTGAGTGTCAGTAAGCTGGAAGAATGCCCCCTTGGCCTCTGCCCACTAAGACCCGCACCCCTGCCTCCTGCCTCATCACCATGATCCCCCACATTCTTGTCCTCTCCTCCCCCATTTCTTCAACTTGTTTACTCCAACATGGCCCCTGTCCCATGGGGCCCTTCCATAAGGATCACCTGACAGGGGGGTGGGGAAGCAGAAATGTATATAGCCCCATCTCCCCAGCCAGGCCAGACACAAGACAGCAAGGACAGAGACGCTGACCAGGTAGGGTAAGGAAGAGAGTGGTGTGGCCAGGATCCAGAGAGGACCCGGTTTTAACTGTGGGAAGGGAGGGAACCTGGTCGGAGTGGGCACCTAGGTAGGGGTCTCTGGGGAGGCGCTGAAATTCATTCCTCCCCCACTCCCAACTGTTTCCAGGCCACCACCCCCACTGTTACCACCATGAAGCCGCTTGCTCTGACTCTGCTGCTCCTTGCTGTCTGTAACCTTGAAGGTGGGTGTCGCATGGAAAGGGGTCCCAAAAAGGAGAAGGTGCTAGGGTTCCTGACTTCCCATCTGTCAGTGCTCCTACCAAGGAGCACTGAGTGCTCCAGAGCAAGATCACTCCCTCTCAAAAGTTCAGAAAGCTCATCCAAAGACCTGGAGCCGGGTATCTGTTTGGAGAGGGGGCTGGGAGTGGGGGCTGGCTACCAACAGAGTCCTGGCCTTTTGCCAGGTCCCTGTTGGGGACCCAGTTGATGAGTTCTGTGTGTGTTATGTGCGTGTGTGCGCAGGGGCTCTTGTTAGGAGACAGGCGGAGGAGCCGAATCTGCAGAGCCTGGTCTCTCGGTACTTCCAGACGGTGACCGACTATGGCAAGGACCTGGTGGAGAAGGCCAAGGGCCCAGAGCTTCAGGCCCAGGCCAAGTAAGTCTCAGTGAAAGAGGCAGAGGGGGCGCACCCGGCTGGTGCAGTCAGTGGAGCGTGCGACCCTTGATCTCTGGGTTGTGAGTTTGGGTGAGTTGGGTGCAGAGATTGTTAAAAAATAAAATCTTTAAAAAAAGAAAAGAGAAGAGAAGAAAGAAAGGAAGGAAGGAAGGAAGGAAGGAAGGAAGAAAGAAAGAAAGAAAGAAAGAAAGAAAGAAAGAAAGAAAGAAAGAAAGAAAGAAAGGGGATCGGGAACCAGGGAGCTTTAGAGAGAAAGAAGAGAAGATGGGAGATTGCACAGAAGACAGAGCTCAAGGGTGGGGGTTAGAGAGGATGAGGTTTAAGTTAGAGAGACAAATTCCTTCACCACCTCGTAGATCCCACAGGCCTCTTGGACAGATACGGCCAGCAGGAGCTAGGCTTTGAATTTTTATCTCTAGGGTGTGTTCCTCTACCCGATGGAGGGGTTGCCTCCCCTCCTGGGAGCGTTACCATAAAGGATGGCCCAGGTCCTAGAGTCTGGGGAGCTGGGTCTCACCTCCCACAACCAGCAAGTCCCCTGCCAGTGCCTAGGGTCTCTCACACTGACCTCTAATCCTTTGGATTATACAGGGCTTATTTTGAGAAGACACAGGAGCAGCTCATGCCCCTGGTCAAGAAGGCCGGAACTGATCTGATCAACTTCTTGAGCAATTTCATGGACTTCAAAACACAGCCTGCTACCCAGTGAGGCATCCAGACCATTGTCTTCTATCCCCAGCTGGCCACTAGAACACCCACTGGTCCAGCCTAGAGCGCTCTCCCCCACACGCTCCTTGTTTTCTACAATAAATATTGAAGGAGTCAGGTGTGAGCCTGGTGCTTTGGAGGACTGGGAGAAGTATGGGTATCAGTGAGGGGAAGACCAAGAAGCCTGCTCCTGCTAGGAGAGGGGTTTGGTGTGCGGAATGGAGGGAGGGATGAAGAGACAGCCGGTGGAAACAATAGGGGAGTGGTGTCTATGATTCTTCTTCATGCCCAAATCATCTTCCCCCAGCCTGGGATCTGCTCGGCACAGAGGCTTAGCCTGTGCACTGCACAAGGGACAGTAAAAGGCAGGAAAGTTTCATAAACTGAGTCCCTAGACTACTGGAGGTCACAGAAAAGGAGGGCACCCACACCTCCAGAACTTCCTCTTGATCATTCTATGAAGAGGAGAAGGCTTCCCATAAATGAACCCAGAGGTGTCACCTGAGACCCTGGCTTCCCTTCTGAGCCAAGGGAATACCATGCTTCCCCCCATCCTACAGAAAAGATATGAATTCGCTCTTCTTCCCCAAAAGTGCTCAAACCCTCCTTCCATTTAAAATCTCTCATCTAGACCCCCTGGCTGGGAACACCCATTCCGAACCTCTCCCCTTATAAAACTGGCCAGGTGGTTAGATCTGAAACTCACAGACATGATGGCCAGCTCCGGGCCAGACGGTCTCCCGGACTAAATCAAAAAGGGATGGAGACCAGGCTGGGCTGATGTGGGAGACACACAATACCAACATGGAGCATGAAGAAGAGGAGGCATTTTCCAATAAAAGTTTGTTCCCACTCCACACTTGGAGTAGTTACCTCTGGACCCTGACTCATTGCTCAGAGCTCATCTGAAATCGCTGCTTCCCAAGCACCAGACAGGGCTCCAATTTCCTCCAGGTATCGACCAGTCTTCGGTCTGGACTTCAAGGCTCTCACCACGCATAGTGACATTCTTCTCTTTCTTCCCCAGCTTCTGTTTTTCTCTCATGCGGCAAGATGTGTGGGGACGAAGAGAACTCAGTCTGTCCCTTTCAAGATGCCCTTGGACAGGTTAATTAATTTTAAAGAGCCAGATCTTCCTCCCGGGGTTAGCAGATCCAACTGTGCAAGAGAGGCGGGAAACACAGTGGATGCTTTCAGTCGCTATTCGAGGCTGAGTCTTACCCAGCTCGGGCGGGGCGAGGGTCGGCCTGGGTACTCGGGACCCATTCTGCTGGGGCTGCGGAATCGTAGGCGGGACCCGCGGCATCCGATGTGATGCAGATACCACAGGAAATCCCGGCTCCCGGAAGAGCAGGAAATAGGACAGGCATGGACCTGACCCCGGCGCGATTCCTTAGCTGCCCACCCCGGCACGTGGAGGAGCTGTCTCCCATCTAGATCCCATTTGTTCCCCTTTGCCTTTCCTACCTCCAACCCTCATCTGGCCCTCTAAGGTTCCTCCTCCCCGCAGAAACCACTGAAAACTCAAGTTCCCATAAAACCTTCCATCAGGAGCATCACACAAGGCTTCAACACGCCATCTGCTCTCAGCCACGCTAATGTCCAGATGTGTGCCTGCTGTGCGCTGTCCCCACGCTGTTCCCTGACGCTCCCTCTGGTCCGGATTGGTGACTGTTTGGGGCGGGGCAGCCAAGCTACTCCACGGCCCAACCTCAGTCCAGTTGCCACACACGGAAAGCCAAGCTGGGGTGCAGACGTCATTTCTTAGGTTCCGATGTTTCTGAATGTGCCTGGACGCCTGACACTCGCTCCCTGTTCCAGCTCCAGGACCCGGGGCCGAGGGTCTCATCCCTGCCCCAGCCACGGGCAGCTTCCCCTCCTCGACCAAGCAGCCTCGCCCTGAAGTCTACCAGACCGTGAGCTCTGTGAGGTCGGGAGCTCCTTACTCAAAACGGCACAGTCAGTCCCCGGCCTAGCGCCTCGTAGAGGCTGAATAAATACATGATAAATAATGAAGAGAGTCCAGGCTCTGACGGCTTTATTGGTGATACTCTCTTTCCATCGTTGAGGGGGAGCGGGAGACAGGAAAGAGAAGGGTGGGGAACGGCAGTGAGGGCAGTGAGATGAGGATATACACATTAATGATTAGCATCTGAGCTGAAGTCTGGTGGGGAGGAAGACCCACCGGCGTCCAGTAATGGGGGGCGTAGCATCATTTCCGAGGTGAGGCACTAATGGGGGACGTATGTGATGCCAAGATGTGTGGGGACAAAGGGGGACGTCTGGGGGTTAGGAAGAGAACGAGGAGGGGAAGGATGTGGCCAGGGACATCTGTTCTAAAGTTACTGGGACGGTTTCTCATGCTTCAGGGTCTCATACGTCTCCTGGTTCCGGGTGCTCAGGCCCTGGAGGTGAAGGTCAGAGGATGGTCAGGGCTTGTGCACACTGCAGGCCCCTCGACAGGCCCCCTATAGACCCTATGTCTTTCAAAGATCACACGAAAACCCACTGTCTCCTGCTGACTTCCCCGGACTGGGGTGGGGAAAGGCAGGTTCACTCACCGTGTAAACGCCATCTGATTTCTGCAGAAGCAAAAGGGACAAGGCGTTAGACACCCATGCCTCCTTCAGGGTCCCTCGGCCTCTTCTTCCCCACCCAGTGAGGTATAGGGCTGGGGCCGGCCGGCCACTGGGGCCAGAGGGCACTCCTGTGGGGACTCTGGGGCACGAACGCCCGCGTGCCCGCGGGGCTGCAGATGCGCGTACACACCGCTCATCAGGGTCACTCTCTGCTCTCCCTCGTCACCTGCTGAGAACTTTACTTGGGGCTTGGCTAGGCGGCAGGGTGCACAGGGGGAGGGGAAGGGGGGACCTGGGACGCTGGGAGTCTGTAACACTGACACCCAGGCGCGGAAGGGGCCATACCTCGTAGCTGGCTGTGGCTGCCTTCCGCACCTGGATCTGGAGCAGGGGGGAGAGGTCGTCAGTAACGCGAAGGTAGTGGCCCAGCGCCGTCCCCCCCCAACTCCGCGGGGATCCGCCGTTATTCCCTCTCCTCAAAGCCAAGCCGGCCCCCGGCCTTACCTTAAGTCGGCAGTAGAGAAGGGTGAGGACGATACCATACAAAAACAGGATGGCATCCAGGATATAGCAGAGCTGAGGCTCTCCCAGGGCGGCTGAGGGGACAGAGGGTGCCCTCAGGGTCAGGGGCATCGGGGAGGTTCCGGCGCTCACAGGACAGCACCGGCAGGCGGGACCGGGCCTGGGGGGGCATCTCCCAGGGGACACACTTGGTCTTCTTCCTCTCTGGATCCGATTTTTCTCGGCTTTCCCCCTTCTCCCTCACCCTGGGGCAGGGCTGGGACAGGAAGTGTGGGGTGTTCTGCCCGCTGCGATGGAACTTACAGGGGCTGAGAGCTGAGGAGGGAGCTCCCCTCAGCCCCCCTGGGCCACCCGCCCCGGGCCCCAGGACCTCTGCTTTCCACCCTGTCGGTTCCTCAGGCCCCACTGAGCACTTCACAGCCCTCGAGGGACTCATTTGAGTTCACTGAGCGAAGACCAAAACCTCAGCCCAGAGGGGTAGGGTGAGGGACAGGCAGCGACAAGTTTCACTGAAGAAACCACAGGAGTGTCTCTGCTAGGTCCTGTGACCTGTGGCTGAGGGCTGGACAGGAAGGATGTGAACGGAAGAAGGGAGGGAAGGCAATTACCCGGTTATCGGTCATCTCTGAGCCTCGGTCCCCGCACTCTCTGGCCCCTCTAGAATGGGCTTAAAAGTGGAAGAACAGGTGTCTGCTTCCCTGGGCCTCATGGATCCCGATGGCGCACGGCTGGGGGAGAGGCTCTGCCCGGGCTCGGAGGGGTGGGGGGATGGCCACAAGCCAGATTCCAGCCCCGGGCACTCTGTCCTGTTACTCACTCACTCTGGGCCACACGGAGAGGAAGTTTTGTGCAATGTAAAAAATCAAGTAGGGTGTGAGCCCCAGCCCCGGTCTGCCCTGAGTCCCTTTCTGAAGGGCTCACCGGCACGTGGCCGATGCTGGGTGGTACTTCTGGTCCCCTGACGCTCTTTCCCACAATATTGCATAAATCGAAAAAATACCGGGTGGGGGTTGGTGGGGGGGAAACATCATTATCGCCATTTTACCAAGGATGAAAAGCAGGGTCAGAAAAGCTAAGTAACTCCTTTAGGGCCAGAAAGCTAAGGGACAGAGCCGGAGCTCAAACCCAGGCTTTCTGTTTTCGGAGCTTCTGTCCCAACCTTTCTGCCTCTCTCTCTCCTCACCTGGAGGCAGCAGGTCGGCACCCACGCAGTCCTTCCCTCCACCTCACAGCTGGGCTGCTGGACTCCCCCAGCCAGTCTCTTTCAATTTCCCACTTCCCTGGAGGTTCACGAACCCCCCATCACCCCAGCCCCCAGCTGCAACCCCCAACAAAACGCACACACACAGGCCACAGGCAGCCAGAAGCGACAGTGCAGAGCCCGAGTGCCTGGAGCCTTAGAGCCTCTGAGACCTGCCCGTGTCTGCCTCCATTTCTTGGCTGGTGCCCAGGCCTCTAGAACCCGGCACTGCGAGCTGCCTCCCACCCCTGCCCTCAGAGCAGCTGTTGGCAGAGCCGTCTGGGCTGGTGACGACCCATGGAAGCAGGTAACAGGTCTACTTTGACCATCCTTGCCTCACTGCCAAGCTGGACAACAGGCTCCCGCTTTCCTAGGGGGGCTTTATGAATGCATCGCCCAGCCTGAGATCAGCTCCCAGCGGACCAGCCCAAAGGCACCACACAGGAAACGCTGATCATGGGAAAAAAAGCTTCTCCCCAGGCTGGCTTTTCATGTCAAACCTCCCCTGCCCAACTGAAGCCTTCCCCGTGACCAACCCTGAAAAAGTGAGGAGACGTGAAAGCAGGGAACTAGGACTCTTGTGCCCTGACGGGGACCAGAAGGGACCAGCCTCAAGGTCTCAGGGTCCATCCGAGCCCACCTGCCAGCCTTTTCCCGTCTTTCCCCTGCCTCGGCCCTCAGACGTGAGCCCTCAGTTCTCACCCTAGGCCCAGCTCGTGGGCCCGCAGCCCACCCCTCTCACCTGCTTGTTCAACCAGGAGGAGCACGAGCAAGACCACTGCGGGGACCATCTTGGGCGGGGGCTGAAGGGCCGAGAGCCGGGGATCGGACGCTCTGGCACTGCGCAGCTGTGCTCAGCGGCTCCCTGACCACAGAGTTCCCCCCCTTCCTGCCCCGCCTTCCCCCAGCTTTGGCCCCTTCCCCTTCCTGCACCAGAGCCCGGGCGGCTCCCGGAAGGGCCAACTAAGGGAGTTAGATCTGGGCTCTCCTGCCTCAGTCCTTCAGTGACCAAGCCCCAGGCGCCAGGGGATGGGTTGCGGGGGGGACGCCCCTGCCTGAGAAAGGCCATCTAAACCGGCCATCACCCCACGTCCAGTTACACCTGGAAGAAATTGTCCCTTCAATGTCCCTGAGACCCCACTGTAGCCTTTTCCCTGCCGCATGCAACTTTACCCCCATCTTGATGGGAGAGATTAACCAATTTGCGGAGGCCGCCGAGTCTGGGCGGGGGGGAACTGAGGGGAAAAGAGGAAATGGGGAATGGAGAAGTGGAAAGGCCGAGAGTCAGACAAGGGGGTGGAGATGGGCAGGAAAAACTGGCAAGAACGGAGACTCACAGAGAGCTGTAGGGTTAACTCACATTCTCAACTTCTCCAACAAAACGAAAGACGGGAAGATACCGAGAAAGACATACCAGAGGTTTGAGGAGAGGGGCCGGAAGGCGGCTAATTTATTCTAATTCCTCCTTTTCTAGTACATGCACAGAAACCCTGACGGCTGAGTGTTGGCAGGTGTGCACACACACGCACAGAGAGTCCCTTTCCAGGGACGGCTGGGCTCCGAGGAGGAAGCAGGCAGGCAGGGGTATCAAATGCTGTTCTCCAGCTCACCGATCCACTTCTCCAAACACGATATCTTGGGTACCTAAGAGATCAGCAGGAGGAGGAAAAAAAAAGTGGTATCACCAAAAATCCAGAACTCGCTACGGTGCCCGGCAGACTGAGTCCAGGCCCACAGTCTCTGCCCCCCCGTCAGAGCCCCAAACTCCCTCATCTGCGGCCTCTCGGCCACATAACAGGCCCCGTACCTATGATGGCAACAACGTCTGCCAGCATGTGTCCCTTCGACATCTTGTCCAAACCAGCCTGGAGAGATGGGGACAGTGTCAGGTGAGATCAGCAGGGTAGGCCGAGGAGGAAGGGAAGTTCATCAGAATCTCACCCAAGGTCCCTAATGACTCATTCATTTAGTGGACAGAGAATCCCTGGGGTTGGTTCTTACCAGGTGGGCAAAACCTGGAGCCTTAATCTTGCAGCGGTAAGGGCGGCTGCTGCCATCAGACACGAGGTACACCCCAAACTCTCCCTGTCCGAGAAGAAGGTCGGCTGCCTCCGTTAACAGGAAGAAGACTTTTCTCTGCCAATGAAGCCTCTCTATTCCCCCGCATGTCCTCCCGCTCGCCGATGGTGCTCACCTGTCTCCAGTCCCCCAGTGCCCCGGGCTGCCCTTTCCCTCCCCATCTCTCCTCACCTTAGGAGCCTCGATGGCCGTGTATGTGGCCCCCGGGGGGACTTGGTAGCCCTCCGTGTATAGCTTGAAGTGATGGATCAATGACTCCATGGAAGTCTGGAAAGAGGGAGAAGGGAGCAGCAGTGAGCCAGATCCCAGTGTCTCCCAGCCTAAAACCCACACCGTGAACGGACAAGGTAGCTACGGAGGCGAAGACTCCCGCAGTGAATTATTCCAAAAAGGAAAACTGAGAAGCAGGGTGTAACCAAGGACACTGGCCCCTCGCTGCTGCCCCCTCTTCCTTCTCTCTCCCCCCAGAGCCAACCTTCATCTCTGCTCGCTTAGGCGGAGACACTTTGGCGTCATCGACCTTGATCTCCCCGGGAGGCATCTTGTTCAGACACTGCGTGATGATGCGAAGGGACTGGCGCATCTCCTCCACCCGACACAGGTACCTGAAGGGGAGGAGCTGGGGTCAGAGCAGACGTGAGGCAGAGAAGGACGCAGGGCGTCCCTTCCCTGGCCCAGAGCACTGGCTGACTTGTTCCCTCCCTCTTTTCTCCTAGGGCGGCATCTCTGCCTGGCTTGGCCACCCAGGCTCTGGTGTGGCTCCTGCCCCAAGTCCCCTCCCAATCTTCTCAGCCCATGTCCCGTAGTACTCCCCTCTTAGACACTTCTTGGATTCTAGAATGGGTGAGAGTCAAATCGACTCAAAAAGAAAACAGAAGGGGCACCTGGGTGGCTCAGTGAGTTAAACCTCTGCCTTCGGTTCAGGTCATGATCTCAGGGTTCTGGGATCGAGCCCCGCATCGGGCTCTCTGCTCAGTGGGGAGCCTGCTTCCTCCTCTCTCTCTCTCTCCCTCTCTCTGCCTGCCTCTCTGCCTACTTGCGATCTCTGTCTGTCAAATAAATGAATAAAATCTTAAAAAAAGGAAAGAAAGAAAACAGAAGCCAATCTTATTCAGGAATGGAACGTGAAGCTTAGAACCCAGTGGGAAGGGCGCCGGACCGGGAGGACTCTGGTCTCAACCACCACGGACAGGAAGATCCCAGGCTGATCTCGAACATGTAGACCTCAGCTTTCTCAGCTACAAAAATGCAGCCCAAACTAGTTCCGTCTAAGAGATGAGGATAAGTGAGGGTAAAAGAAGATGGCTTTAGAAAACCACCTAGCTTAACAGACACAAGAGCTCCAATAGCTTTTGGAAAATTTGGGAATACAGAAAGTAGCCAAGAGAAAAGCCATACAGGAGAAAACAGCTGGAAGACGAGCGGAGAAGATCTGGCCTTACCTATCATAGCAATCCCCTCGAGAGCCAATAGGGACATCGAAGTCCACCTGGTCATAAACATCATAGGGCTGGGTCTTCCGCAGGTCCCACTGGATGCCTGAGCCCCGGAGCATCACGCCGCTGGAGAATGGAACGGGAACAAGGGTCCCTTTCCACGAACCAGGAAAGGAGGCGCACTCTCTTCCTCAGTCTCCCCTTTCCCTCCAGGTGCAGGGTCTGAGCTCAGAGCAAGGCATGGACGGCGCCACACCTTCCCCAAACCAAGGTATTAGGCTGGACCCCCCCCCCAAGCGCAGAAGTCACATTCCTCTCACCTAAACCCATAGTTAAGCGCGTCTTCGGCGGTCACAACCCCAATGTCCACTGTCCGATTCCGCCAAATCCTGTTGTTCGTCAGCATCTGTTGGTCGGGAACACTGGACATGAGCGCTCGTCCTCACTCCCGTCAGAGGCCGCTGGCGTCTTTACAACCAGGACTAAGACCCCAAGAGCCTTTCTTGAGGGGAAAAGAGGAACTTTCCCCTCCAGTTCCTGGCTCCTATCTTACCTCTTCCAACTCATCAACCCGAAGAGAGAAGTTCTTAGAAAACTCATAAATGTCATCCAGAAGCCCAAGGGGTAGGTCCTAAGAGCCAAATGGAGAAGAGCAGTGAGCAGGACTCAAGCCTCCACCGCCCCGGCCTACAGGGTCAGCGTTTCCATCAGCCAGTGCTGCCCTCCAGTGGCCACAGAGGATACAGGCGCCGGCGGGAGGTTAGGGAAGGCAGGGGCTCAGGCTCACCTGGTGCACGCCTCCTGGGCGGACGTAGGCGGCATGCATCCGGGCCCCAGACACGCGCTCGTAGAATTCAAACATCTTGATAGGACACACTGGGAATTAGTGACAAAGTCCTGGGCCCCAAGTCCAACAACGCGGTGGTCCACCCTCCTGCCCCCTGCCTTCTGGTGCCACCCAACCCCCCACAACACTGGGTTCCTTAAGAAGAGAACCCCAGTTTGGGGCGCCTGGGTGGCTCAGCTGGGCATCTGCCTTCAGCTCAGGTCATGATCTCAGGGTCCAGGGATTAAGCTCCACTTCTCCCTCTCCCTCTACCTGCCACTCCCCCTGCTTGTACTCTCTGACAAATAAATAAAATCTTTTTTTTTTTTTTTAAGATTTTATTTATTTAGGAGCGCCTGAGTGGCTCAGTAAGTTAAGCTTCTGCCTTCGGCTTGGGTCATGGTCTCAGGGTCCTGGGATCAAACCCTGCATCAGGCTCTCTGCTCAGCAGGGAGCCTGCATTCCCCTCTGCTTCTGCCTGCCTCTCTGCCTACCTGTGATCTCTCTCTCTGTCAAATAAATAAATAAAATCTTAAAAAAAAAAAAAAAAGAGGGGCGCCTGGGTGGCTCAGTGGGTTAAGGCCTCTGCCTTCAG
Organism: Mellivora capensis; assembly: GCA_004024625.1. NCBI lineage: Eukaryota > Metazoa > Chordata > Mammalia > Carnivora > Mustelidae > Mellivora > Mellivora capensis. The sequence continues at coordinate 152,091 of PISX010001126.1, read as the reverse complement.
CTCAGGTCATGGTCCCAGGGTACTGGGATCGAGCCCCACATCGGGCTCTCTGCTCAGCAGGGAGCCTGCTTAAAAAAAAAAAAAGAAAGAAAGAAGAACAACCCAAGTTAAGAAGACCTCCTTCCTCTCAATGTTCTATGTTCTCTCTCCTTTTAATCTCTCCTCCTTCAAGAACTTTCTCCACTTCTTGTACCCCGTTGCCTATCCTTTCCTCCTTCTCTTACCTTCTCCCTCTCTTCAAACATCCAAAAGAAGGGGGTCATGGCCCCAATGTCCAGGGCATGGGTTGTCACAGCCATAATGTGGTTCAAGAGCCGCGTGATTTCTCCAAACAGCACTGCGCACAGGGAGGGACCACAAGGAGGGAAAGATACAGGAGCCAAGGAACGACGCTGACATGGCAGTTGTGCGCAGAGCCTGGGGTCTGCGTACTAAGCCTGGGGTCGATGCTCCCAAGCCAGGCAGTGGCCGGGGAGGGCCACGGGCAGGGCTGGGGCTTTACCTCGGATCCACTGCGCCCGGGGCGGAGGCTGGATATTGAGCAGCTTCTCCACAGCCAGGGAGTAGGCCTGCTCGTTGCACATCATGGACACGTAGTCCAGCCGGTCAAAGTACGGAAGGGCCTGGGAAGAGGCAAGAACCTGGGTCACCCCTGCGGGGCCAGGAGCCCCCAGCCGGCCTGCCTAACGCACTGCTGTCCGCTGGCTCCGGAGTCCGGGCTGCATGAAGCCTTCCAGGCCCAGGAGCTAAGGAAGTAGCATCCTCTGACCAGCTGTATGCGCTGCGAAATGTTTAAAAACGAGCTCTCTGACGGGGCGGGAGGGAACCGTGATGTGCCGCGCGCGCTGGTTTCCACAGGGCAAATCCACGCGGCGGGGCCCGCTTTCAGCCGCGGACCCGAACGCGGCGCCGGACGGTACTTCTGCGAGGCGGACCCCGTGACGGCACCGCAGAGCACAGCAAATGGAAGTAAGAAAGGGATGAGCTCTGAGGACTTCCTACCTTGGCCTTTGACAGAATTTACTAAATTGTGAGCCAACATCATTTACAACTTGTGATCACGGCTGTTGAACAACGGCTCACAAATCCCCACACCTGCTCTCGCCGGCCGGCGGGAGCTGCTCCGGAGCACCTCGGCTCGTGACCGGCTCACACGAGACGGCCCCTCCGAGACAGTGAGGGAGAGAGGAGACCAGTCTGAGCAGTAACCGGGTGGGAGCGAGGGACTGAAGGAAGACAGAGCCCCGAGAAGGGCTGCATTGGCTTCTGATCAGGGAGAAAATGGTTCCTTCTCAGAATGCCAAGAAAGCTACTCAAGCCGCTGCCTGCCCAACAGGCTTCGGCTTCCAGGAAGGAGGCGGGGCTGGGACTCCCGGCTTTGGGACAGCCAGTTCTTGCCCTGATGTCACTGTGACATGGGTTAACGCTGCAGGATTCAGCTCCATACTCTGGGACCAGAAGCCATTCCTGCCTGGACTCTCTGGGGCCATCACGTCCACGTCAGCCGGGTGTACCCTACCCTCGTCACCCTCTGTGAGCAAGACCTTTCTTCGTGACAGTAAGAAAAAACTTCAGATGCCTGTCCCTGCTCCAATTCCTTCCCATCTGACCCTTACCACTCGGGTCACAGAGCTCTCCTCAAAACGGCACGCTGCCACAAACTCCCTCCTGGTCACTCTGACTCACGGAGTGTTTGGAAAACAGACCAGAGACAGCCGGAAGATACAAGAATCGGCTGTCACTCCTAAGGAGCTGACGTCTCTTGCCTCTTCCCCTGTCCCTGGGGACACCGGCTTTGACGTACTAGTTCGATATAAGACCAGGGAAACTGAGGCACTAGAGAAAGGGTAAAGGGGCCAGCCAAAAGCCATCTGGAGAAAAGCTGGGGGTGTTCCAGCTGCCAAACATTCCTGCTGGGTAAACCACATCTGGATGGACTGATGGACTGCGGTCACGCGCCCCTGGCACGTCCCCCCATCCTCCCAACCAAGACCACTGTCATGTCCTCAACACCCCCCTCCCCAGGGGCTTTGGGGGCAACGAACTGGCAAAGTGCCAGGCCACGGCATCCCCGAGGCCCGTCAGCAGGCCCCTGCGCCACCCCCACACCTGCAGATAGGTCTTGTATTCAATGAGCTTCTCAGTCCCCCGGTGCAGCAGGCCGATGTGGGGGTCGCACTTCCGCACCATCTCCCCGCTCAGCTCCATCACGAGCCGCAGGACTCCGTGGGCGGCTGGGTGCTGCGGCCCAAAGTTCAGGGTCAGGTTTGTCACCATTGTGTCCTTTGGAGGGTCCACATCTGAGAAGTGGGAAAAAGTTCAGAGCCAAATGGTAATTCCCTAGAGAACCTCCAAGAGACAGCAAAGAGTGAGCCTCCCCCTACGGCACTTTCCCGTCACTCCGCACCCTGCTGATTCCCTAATCACCAACCTAACCAGGAAGAAGACCATTACATGGGAAAAAGGGGAGGAAGATCTAAATTTCTGGACAAGAGGGACCATGCATGAACCTTACTCTTTCCATGTCTCCCAGATACCTTTTTAAAGATGGTAATACTGGGGCCCCTGGTGCCTCAGTTGCTCAAGCAGCTAACTCTTGCTTTTGGCTCAAGTCATGATCTCAATCCTGGGATCAAGCCCTGAGTTGGGCCTGCACTCTGCAGAGTCTGTGTAAGGATTCTCTCTCTCAGGGTGCCTGAGTGGCTCAGTGGGTTAAAGCCTCTGCCTTCGGCTCGGGTCATGATCCCAGGGTCCTGGGATCGAGCCCCATGTCGGGCTCTCTGCTCCGCGGCGAGCCTGTTTCCTCCTCTCTCTCTGCCTGCCTCTCTGCCTACTTGTGATCTCTGTCTGATAAGTAAATAAAAATCTTTAAAAATTTAAAAAAAAAGGATTCTCTCTCTCTTCCTCTGCCCGTCCCCCACCACACACGTGAGCACACATGCAAATAAATAAGTCTTTAAAAGAAAATAAAGATGATAATACTAGTAACATTCATACAGTCCTTATTATGTGCCAAGCACTACTCTAAGCCCTTCACTGATTTTAATTAACTTAATTCCCCTAACGACCACATGATTAGTAGGTACTATTATTATCCTTATTTTATTGGCGAAACTGAAGCCAGAGAGAATAAATGACTTCTCAGAGAGCTGGCAAGTGGCAGAGTCAGGACTGATCTCAACGTGTTCAGCTCCACAGTCCACACTCTTTTTTTTTTTTTTTTTTTTTTAGATTTTATTTATTTATTGACAGACAGAGATCACAAGTAGGCAGAGAGGCAGGCAGAGAGAGAGAGGGGGAAGCAGGCTTTCTGCGAAGCAGAGAGCCCGATGCGGGGCTCGATCCCAGGACCCCGGGACCATGACCTGAGCCGAAGGCAGAGGCCCCAACCCACTGAGCCACCCAGGCGCCCCACACAGTCCACACTCTTAACCATAACAATACACTCTAAATCTATCTGATGAATGCCCAACCAATCAGGAAATGCATACTTAATTCTGACTACTACCGAATGGCAACGTTTACCCTCAAAAAGCATACAGTTTAATTGGGAAATAAGTCCGTGGGAGGAACCGGTAACAGAGGCCAAGTTTATAAGTTACCAAATAAGTGGCTTAGCTGTCAAGTATTTAAGGGAAGAGAAGAACACCGTGAAGACTTCATGGAGGCAGGATGGGAGGCGGTTCTTAAAAACAGGGCATGGGAATGTCTCAAACAGGTAGACAGGAGAGCCTTCCCAGGCTATGGAATCAACAAAGGTCAAACCTTGGGAACAAGGACGTCTCTGTGGAGCTCCTTCTCTACCAAGAAGCGGAAGATGAGTGTGGGCAGACAGTAGGGGGTAGTGTTTCAATTATCGGTATCATTAATAACCACACTTACTGCGGACTTACCAAGGGCCGGTCACTACACTAACTGGTTCTGATGGTTATGATCCCATTTAACCCTTACAGTGATGCTACGAAACAGGCACTTTATTCGCTGGTAAATGGGAGAGCAGAGAACTGAAATCAGAGTTTAACTTTTCAATCAAAATTCTTCACCAGGGGCTCTGGAGTCAGACAGACCCAAGTACAAAGCCGTGTATGTGTCCTTGATCAAGTTTTGATCTCCCTGCACCACGATTTTCTCAAGAGTAGCATAACACTAGTCTCGCTCTCATGGAGTTGTTGCGAGGACTAAGTGAAATAATGCCTATCAAACGCCTGATACGTGGTTAAACACCCGGCCACTTGTTACTGTTAGATTTTTGAAAAGCAATGGAAACTCTTCTGAAGGTTTCTGAGCAAGAGAATGAAGGCCATGGTAAAATGACATCTGGGGAAGACAGGGGTGACTACACTGTGCTGCAAAGCTGGAGGGGGACCAGATTAGTGGCAGGAGCCCAGTGAGGAGATGCCTGAGTAACTAAGGTCTAGTACAAAATAGATCTGAACAAGAAAGGACAAGATGGTCCGATGTGGAACATTATAAAAGAATCTGCATGGTTTGGTGACTTCTTGCACTTAAGGAGGACAAGACAGAAAAAAGGGCCAAAGGTAACTAAAATGTTTCATTCCTGAGAAATTAAGGAAAACGTGGGTACCACTGATCAAAATCAAAAAGTCACAAGGAAGAGCTACTTTTGATGGGGAAAAATGCTTTGTAGTCTGGAAGACTGCATTTGGGTACCACTGGGAAAAAACACCTTTTCTACCAAAGGAAGATAGAAATATATTGAACCTCCGGAAAAAGCTGAAGCTAAAAATATAAATCTGGTAGGGACCTCCAAAGGCTGACGAGGACCTACTCTTTTCCTCCTGGAATGTTCTCCTTGTTCTTCTCTACTGACAAACACTTGCCCTATTATCGGTGTTACTGTGTGTGTTGAAGTGCTGGTGAAAGACGCAAAGAGGACGAGGGCCCAAACTTGTCTTGACCCCGAGTTCAAGAGCACTCAGAAATCAGCTGAGGGCAAGGATGGGTGCGAGTTGGGGCAGGGGCTCTGGGAACTCACCATTCCAAGGTGGAGGCTTCCAGTGGGCTGTTTCTTTGGTGGGGTACATGACAGCTCCCCCAAACTGCTCTGCCCATTCCACATCTGGCTGCCATTGCCGAGCACCTCTAGGGAGTTAAAGACAGAACCTAGACACGGGGCCTCAACAGCGGTTGGTTTCTGTGTTCCCGCTCACTCTCTGGTGGGCCCAGGGAAGGGTCCCTCGGATTCCCCAATGCCAAGTCACTGGCACACAGTGTAGCTTTAGCAGAACAAGCTGGAACTCCAGAATTTCCATTCCTACTAACAACTTACTCCCATCACCCCTATGCATGCAAGGCTGGGGATCCCAGCTCCTTCAACTTCTCATCGCATTCGTATTTCCACCTGGGGCATTATGAACGCAAGGAGTGTATTCAAGGTCAACCCAAGACGAAGAGGTGTGCGGTGCCTGTGCAGGGGCGGGGGGAGGGGCATGCCTCCTTGGCTCAGCCCGGGTGAGACCTGAGTGTTGTTCTGGGGACCAATGTTGGGGGGGGGCACGTGGGGAAGGTATCTGCGTTTGTGTTCCTCCTTTAACTCCACCAGGAGTGCTTCCCTCTTCTCGTTTCAGGAGACCTTCACCAGCTACACGCCACCCGTGAGGACATTCGGGAGAAGCAGGGCACAGGGGGAAGGTGACACGATCACTAACGTTCGGGAGCAGCGTCCCCCCCCCCCAGCTGATTTCACCCCTCTTCCCCCCCCTCGGCCGGAGCAGGCGCCACTGCTTGCTGGAGCCCCGGACAGCAGGCGTGGGCCAGGGGTCACAGGCCTGGGTCATTCTTTCCTAGGGGGTCACAGGGCCCGCGGAGGCGCCGGACCCAAGAAATCCTGGCGTCGGGGGCTGCGCGTCGAGGGCCGCCGGGAGTCTCACCTGCTGGGCTGAACCGGCAGCCGGGCCCCGGCTCCGGGCCGCAGCGCCTGGGCCGCGACGCCGCGGAGGCTGCGCAGAGCCCTCAGCGCCGCCATCTTGCCCCGCCGCGGACTGCGGGGAGAACGGGCGGAAGTGCCTCCTGCGCGCCCCCTGGCGGCTTCCCGCCGATGGGCAGCACGGGGCCGCCCTTCTGGAAGCTGGCGGGGCCGCGGCCGCCGCGAGCCGACAGCGTCCGGGTTCTGCGCCGAGGCTCGGCTCTCGCTCTCGGAGCGGCGGCCGCGCGCGGTGCTCGCCGCTCGTGGCCGACTCGCCGAGGCGGGAGCCGGAGCCGGAGCAAGTTGCGGCTCCGTCGGGGCCCGGCGCTCGCCCGCCCGCCCGCCCGCGCGCTTCCCCGCCCCCTGCCCGAGCCCCGCTCCGGGTGCCGGCGTCGGAGCCCGGCCCTCCGGGGACGGCCGGCCCCAGGCTTTGCCAAAAGATTGGGAGCGGAGAGAGCCAGCTCATTTCCAGATGGCCCAGACGGGCTCGCGAACGGGGGCCCGAGCGCGGCTGGGCGGGTCTGAGAGCGCCCGCCAAACCAAAACGAAAGAGGAGGACGCCGAGGCCACCAGCATTGGAGCAGGCTGCTGGGTGCAGAGGAGCCACCTCAGCCCAGATGGGGAGAGGAGGCCCCCTCTGGGTGACCCTGATGTCTGCCAGGTTTCCAGAAGCTACAGAAGCGCCCTTGGAGATGTTTCATTCCCTACTTGCGGCCTAGGTCAAGCCCTCTTTCCCTCCTGTTTTTCTGACCCTGGCCAGTGGCATCGCATGAGAACGTCGTGCCTCCGGGAGTCTGATCCCAGTTCTGCATGGAAGAGACCACGAGTTTTGCAGCCTTGGAGGCTAGTTCCAGCTCGCTCCCTCTGCCTCCCAGCCCAGCTCCAGCTGGGCCTCCCGTTGAGTTTGCACAGGCCTCCCACTCTGAGCCTGGAAAGAGGCCGGTCCCCAGATTCCCGCCCCTCACACACACATAGGGTCCCTGAGACAGCCCACCAGCAGTGCTGCAGGGTGGGGCAGACAGACCAGGAAAGTGGCAGAGACAGGGAATTCTTAGCTGTGAAGAAAGAGTGGAAAGCCAGACTGCTAGCCTGGGAGTTGACCTAATGGGAACCGTACCAAAGGGTGGGGCCACATCCCTGTCTGTGGGAACTGACTGGGACCTGGGGTGGACTGGGCAGCCCCCACAGCCAGGCAGAGGCTCTGCCTCCCTGTCTCCCTCATTCCCCCCACCCTCTCCCTGAGCCTGCTCTCCCTCTGTAGCTGGAACGCAGTGAACGTGAACGTGTGGAGGGTGATGCTGGAGGTGGGGGGACTGCATTTATTTGCCCTAATCCAGCCTCGGAGAAGTCAGGATAGAGTCTGAGCTGCTTGGCCCTGGAGGCAGCTTGGGCTGGGATAGTGGGGTGAGGGCTCCTGGGGGGCTACCTAGGACACTGCCTCTTTTGTGCCTTCTCCCTGTGGCCAACACCCCCACACACTGCTGCTGTGACTCTAAGGCCCTTTGTCTTTCACTGCTTAGTCACCCCCTTTGTCCTCATCTCAGATGGGGGGTTGGAAAGGGACAGTGAGAGTCCTCTGGTGATAGCTCCTCTTGCCCCTGCCCCTTCTGGTCTCCTGTCCTTTGTGTGACTCCCACAGCCCCAGCCCCCTCCAGAGTTAGGACGAGTCAGGGCACATGGTGGGTCAAGAGGTGGTCTGGCCATGGTGGGCAGTTCAGGAAGTGGTGGGCACCGGGGGCAGGTAGTCATGACCTGAGCAGGAAGGGAGGGGGAAAGGAAGCATTCTGGCGGATATGATCTGGGAGACAGGAGGTGACAAGACAGAGAGTGGGTAGAGGAATGGGGGTAGGGGCAGGTGATGTGCCTCTGGGAAAGGAAAGGGACCGCTGACTGCATTCTCTTTCCTGGGGATATCCTGGGGAAAGGAGTGGCCGTGGCATGGAGTGGGCAGAAATTGCCTCTACTTCTGTACCCTTAACTTCTTTATCTTGAGAGTCTACCCCTAAGACCTCTCTGCTGAGTTCTCTCCAGTCCAGAACCCAACCGAGGGAATCATTTGGCTTCCTTCTCCTACCACTACCTCTGCCTCCCCAGACACTCTCCCCACCTCAGGCACTGGGTTCCCATTTTTCAGGACTCTGATTTCCCTGAATACACGGGGCAGCCTCCACCTTCTCCGCGTCCCATGGGGAATGAGAAATAAAAAATCACTAGATATTCCAGGAACGACTGTGTTCTCGGGGCAAGGTGGGGCCAAAGGAGGGAGCCAGGTGGGGATTCCCTAGGATGGACTGACTTTGGGTGTAGCTGGGTTCCTAAGAGAACGAGACTTTCTGTGCTGGGGGCTGGCTGACTTGAGACTGGGGGAGGATTTAGGGCAGTTGGGAGTTGGTAGGAACAGGGCCAAGAGCCTGGGGGAAGCTACTGGGAGCTGGGCCAGGGAAATGGGGAGTCAGGAAGTGGGGAGGGGGAGCCCTGGGGGGAATGGAGGCGGATTGGCTGTCCTGGGCTTTGGAGGGGGTGGGTAGTGGTAACTCAGGAGCCGGGAGCTTGAAGGAGAGGAGTGTTAAAGGAGGGGAGGTGCTACCCTGGATCCTCCTTCCATAAAAGGAAAAGTCATTAACCCCTCCTGCCTTCACTCTGCCTGCTCCAAGTACCCATTCTAAGCAGACCCATCCTACCTTTGGGCAGTAAACTCCCTGATCACTGTCTCCTCGATTGTCCCACATCCCTGCAGCCTTTTCTCTCTCTCAGTGCTTGGTCCCGTCCTCAGCCAAGTCCAGCCACCTCCTTTCTTTGTTCTGCCCTCTTGGTGCTTCCTTACTTGTTCTCCACGGTCTTTCCCTGGCAGTTCACTCAGTTGCCTCAGCTCTGGAAACCAGCCTCTAGGGGCAGAGGGCAGCTCGCTAGGAAGCCCTGAGAAAAGGGAGGCCATGCCGGATTAGAGAATGGAAGCGAGAATTCTCCCGGGACCATGGCCTTTCTGTGCGTGTTGACCAGGCCCTTTTCCCTTACTTCCTACCCCTCTTGGGGCTCTGTCCCACCAAAAAGGGAAAGAGACAACTGAGAGCCGACCGTGGGGTTTGGGGAAAGGCTACGTCATCAGCTGGCCCAGTGCCTGTGATCCATCCGGCTGCTAGAGATTCCCCTCCCCTGGGCAAGTCCCATTTTTTTTTTAAAGGAAAACAAAAACTAGGATTTTTGGGAAGCAATGAAACACCCATCTGAGTCCTACCAACAGAGCTCCTGGCTGAATGGCTTATAGCTCAGCCAATCGCAGAAGCTCAGGATGCTTAAAAGAGCTGGCGCGGAGAGAGGCTGGGAAGAACCCACAGGGAGACCCACAGACACATAGACACGGGCGAGCGAGAGAGGAGGAGAGAGACAGAGACAAAGGCACCGCGGAAGGAGCCAGAGACAGGGCAGGCACAGAGGCAAAGCCAGATAGTCTGAGGAAGCCCAGAAGGAGAGGCCAGAGAAGCTGCAGAAGACAGGGTCAGAGAGAGACAAAGACCCAGGAGAGGAGGGGGTGTGAGAGGAGAGTTGGAAGAGCCAGGCCACTCGGAGCCTCTCCTGAGCCTGGGGGCCAAGTTTTCGCCATCTCCTCTGAAGGTCCCCAGCCCCTCTGAAAACTCTGCCTCTGACCCTGGCACAAGTCCGAGCCCCCAGGCTGCAGAGAGGAGCTTTCCAAAGCCAGGGCAGGGAGAACTGGGTGCCCAGACGGCTTCAATCCCTCCCAGCTGCGGCACCAGTGCCATGTCCCGGACAGACTGGCATCCCAGGAGGAGCTTGGCGGGGTGCTGGCTGTGGGGGGTCCAAGCCCGCCCACTGCTCCCCACTGTGCCCATCTCTCGGCCGCCGGTGGGACGGCTGCTGCTGCTGCTGCTGCCGCTGGCCTCGCTCCTGCCCTCGGCCAGGCTGGCCAGCCCCCTCCCCCGGGAGGAGGAGATCGTGTTTCCAGAGAAGCTCAATGGCAGCGTCCTGCCAGGTTCGGGCGCCCCTGCCAGGCTTCTGTACCGCTTGCCAGCCTTTGGGGAGACGCTGCTTCTAGAGCTGGAACAGGACCCCGGTGTGCGGGTCGAGGGGCTGACGGTGCAGTACCTGGGCCAAGCACCTGAGCTGCTGGGAGGGGCCGAGCCAGGCACCTACCTCACGGGCACTGTCAACGGAGATCCGGAGTCGGTGGCATCACTGCACTGGGACGGGGGAGCCCTGTTAGGGGTGCTGCAGTATCGGGGGACCGAACTGCACATCCAGCCCCTGGAGGGAGGCACCCTTAACTCTGCCGGGGGCCCTGGGGCCCACATCCTCCGCCGGAAGAGTCCTGCCAGCAGCCAGGGCCCCATGTGCAACGTCAAGGCTCCTCCCGGGAATCCCAACCCCAGCCCTCGAAGAGCCAAGGTAGGCAGCCGTGGAGTCTGTGTCCTGCAGCCACTCCCGCCATGTCTGTCCTACTGACCCTTATTCACCCTCTCCCCACCCACTTCCACTGCTGGCCATGCTGCTTCTTCCCTGCCTCCTGCCTGCCTCTCCTCTTTCCACTAGCCTTCTCTCTCGGGAAGGCTCTGGATGCTCCCTGCCCCAGCCCTTCTCCTGGCCAGGCTGCTGACACCCAGGAGGGTTCCCAGAGGTGGGTCAGAGACTCTCTGCTGGGAAGGGGCACCCCTCTGCCCACCCACCCCCAGCCCTGCTTGACCGAGGCACTCTGCTGGAACCATCTCCTGCCAGAAAGCTTTCCCAGCAGCCCCCTGGGCCTTGACTCTTTTTGGTGCCCCAAATTTGATTTTCGCCCCCACTGCTGGCTAAAGGATTGAGGTTTGAAGCCCCAGGGACTGGCTTCTGGCTTCTGGCTTCTGGCGCTGCCTTCCAAACAGTTCTGGCAAACTGCAAAGTAGGGCAAAAGTGGACGGGGAGGAAAGACAGCCCATGCGCCCTCTGCTCAGTCCCCTTCCCACGCTGTGCACTGACTGCCGGCTGCCCGAAGCGCCATCCTTCCCTCCCTCCCACTGCCGGCCTCCCCCTTCTTCCCTCCCTCCCTCTCTCGCTTTAATCCAGACCAGCCGCTATCCCTCCACACCCGCCACGCCGAGATCTGGCCCGGGCCCTAGCTGCTGACTGAATCGTTCCTCCAACCACACAGGGCAGACACGTTGCAGCCCGGCCCTCTAGCTCCAGGCCTGCCGGCCGAGCACTCAGGCCTGGGGGACCCCAGAGCCCCTCCCAGAGGCAGTCCCAGCTGCTTTTCACCTCTGGGGCTCACACTCAGCCCTGCCTTGGGACGTGGCATCCCCCTTCCCCTCCCCTCCTTAGAACCAACAGCTGATTTCTTTGAGTTACCACAAAAGCCCTGGAACTCGGGGTGGGGGTGGGGAGGGCCCAACCAGGAATCCCCTGGGGTATGCTGCTGAGTTGCAGACCCAGAAAGTAAGGGAGGGGGAGAGGGTCTGCGAGGCTCTCTCAGGATGCTCCCCTCCTCTCTCCCCATCTAGCGCTTTGCTTCGCTGAGTAGATTTGTGGAGACGCTGGTCGTGGCGGACGACAAGATGGCAGCGTTTCATGGTGCCGGGCTGAAGCGTTACCTGCTGACAGTCATGGCCGCCGCGGCCAAGGCCTTCAAGCACCCCAGCATCCGCAACCCAGTCAGCTTGGTGGTGACGCGGCTCGTGATTCTGGGGCCGGGCGAGGAAGGGCCTCAGGTGGGACCCAGTGCCGCCCAGACCCTGCGCAGCTTCTGCGCCTGGCAGCGGGGACTCAACACCCCCGAGGACTCGGACCCTGACCACTTTGACACGGCCATCCTGTTCACCCGGCAGGTGAGGCCCCAATCAGCTCCAAGAAGCCCCACGCGCCCGCTGTGCTGGAAACGGTGCCCCTGGCGGTGTTCCATGGGGCACCTGGCCCCAGCCACAGTGCCCGTATGCCATCCGGGTCCCAACGGCGCTGGCCACTTGGGGCCCAGGTCCCCCATGAAGCTAGATCTTGTCCCAGGGGACCCGTGGGTCTCCGTTCCTCATGCACCTTCTATGCTACCTCCCCACAGGACCTGTGTGGGGTCTCCACCTGCGACACTCTGGGCATGGCTGACGTGGGCACTGTGTGTGACCCGGCTCGGAGCTGTGCTATCGTGGAGGATGACGGGCTCCAGTCAGCTTTCACTGCGGCTCACGAACTGGGTAACGTGGGAGTGGGGCTGCGGGGCAACAGGGTGGCCTGGGACAGCTATCGGGGCGGGGAAAGGGGACAGTGAGTTCACTGGAGGGCGGAAGGGGTCACAGAGTGATTCTTCCTCCTGCCCAGGACTAGCTCCATGGCCATTAACTTTTTCTGCTGTGGGTGTAGACATTTAGATTTTTTTTATTGAATGAGATAGTGTGTGGAAACTTACCGTGAGCGCTATATGTGTGCGCACGTGTGTTTGGGGAGGGGACCATATTGAAAGAGATGTTATTCAGGAGGGTCAGTGATGGAGTGGCTGGGTTCAGGGTTAGGAATGCTGGCTACAAAGGCAAAGAGGGTCAGGAGGTGCCCTGCATATGTCTGGGGGGGGAGGGGAGACAGAGCTGTGGGGGCTCCATACTGGAGCCCCAGAAGGAGATGGGGAGCAGTGTGGGTGGGGTAGGGAATGGATCTGACTATCCACAGCTGCACCCAGGTTATTCTGGGCTTGAAGCCCCCTGAGGGCACAGAGATGGGACCCTACAACCCTAGCAAGGCCTCTGCTGTCACAGGTCACGTCTTCAACATGCTCCATGACAACTCAAAGCCATGTGTCGGTCTGAATGGGCCTGGGAGCACCTCCCGCCACGTCATGGCTCCTGTGATGGCCCACGTAGACCCGGAAGAGCCCTGGTCCCCCTGCAGTGCTCGCTTCATCACTGACTTCCTGGACAACGGCTACGGTAAGCAGACGGCAGCCCCCCGCCCCGGGCAGCGCCCCGCTCCTGCTCCCTGCACTGCGTTCTCTCTCTGGCCACATTTTGCACGGGCCGGACGGCCTGCCTCCAGTGGGTTTCCTCTGCAGTGTACGATGGGGTGAGAAATGCTTCTGTCTTCGGGTGGTTCCCACTTCCTCTAGCATAACTAGCGCAGCCAAGGGAGGCGACTTTTGGTGCTATAGAATGAGATCTGACCTTTTAAGGGTCAGAACCCTTCACACGAGAACAGGCTGGCTGGGAAGGGAGTGACTGCCTGTCACTGGAGGTGTGCAGGGTGGCCACTTCTGGGCAGGGCTGCGGAGACTAAGCCGACTCCGGAGGTCTGTGGTCGGTTAGAAGAGGTCGGAAGACTTAGCGCTTTGGGTTCCCAGCCTGATTCTGTTCCGTAGACAATGTAGATGTGTGAGTGTGAGCTTCGTGTGGCTGGTTGGTAAAGCCGGCATGAGACAATCGCCACCTCGGAGCTGCTCTCTGTGGTTAATGAGAAAGGCTGGTCAGGCATTTAGCCAATGCTCATCACGTAATAAGCACCCAACACATTGTATCTGCTATTTACAGCCTTTTCCAGCCCAAGGATTTGGATTCTAGGACCCATCAGGCCCCAGGGAGTCCCCACTTTCAGCTAGCAGTCTAGAATGTTCCGTCAGCCCATTGCTAACTTCCTACCCCATCTCCTCCCCAGGGCACTGTCTCTTAGACAAGCCAGCGGCTCCCCTGCATCTGCCTGTGACTTTCCCTGGCAAGGACTATGACGCCGATCGCCAGTGCCAGCTGACGTTTGGGCCCGACTCACGCCATTGTCCCCAGCTGCCACCGCCCTGTGCTGCTCTCTGGTGCTCCGGCCATCTCAATGGCCATGCCATGTGCCAGACCAAGCATTCCCCCTGGGCTGATGGCACCCCCTGTGGGCCGGCGCAGGCCTGCATGGGGGGGCGCTGCCTCCACGTGGACCAGCTGCAGGACTTTAATGTGAGATCCCGGGCCAGGGACGCAGCAGAGGGTCTGAAGGAATGGGGCTGGCCCTGACCCAGAGAGAGGGTATTGATCCCGCCCCTCCATTCTGTGCTTCTGCAGATCCCCCAGGCTGGTGGCTGGGGCCCCTGGGGGTCATGGGGCGACTGCTCTCGGAGCTGCGGGGGTGGCGTCCAGTTCTCGTCCCGGGACTGCACGCGGCCGGTCCCCCGGAATGGCGGCAAGTACTGCGAGGGTCGCCGCACCCGCTTCCGTTCCTGCAACACCCAGGACTGCCCAACTGGCTCAGGTGAGGAGCGGGACTGCTCGTAGAGCAGGAGCCATGGTCCCTGGAGCGGGGTGGGAGGGGGGGGACAGTCCCTGCTGTTGAGGGGAGTAACTTCACCCTTCGGGAACCTTCTCTGGTGGTCTGCAGGGGAGAGAGGTGCCAGGCTGTCTAGAGCTCTGAGGGGCTTAGGTGGAGGGGTTCACGGGGGATGTCGTGAGCAAAGAGGACTCTGACCGCCGGTTTCACCCCCTACAGGACTGACCTTCCGTGAGGAGCAGTGTGCCGCTTTCAACCACCGAACTGACCTCTTCAAGAGCTTCCCGGGGCCCATGGACTGGGTCCCTCGCTACACAGGGGTAGCCCCCCAGGACCAGTGCAAGCTCACCTGCCAGGCCCGGGCCCTGGGCTACTACTACGTGCTGGAACCACGGGTGAGGACCAGGCGCCCCTGGGCCCCAGCTGTGCTCACTGTCCCGAAGCCTCCTGCTCTCTGATGGCAAAGACACCCCCCCCCCCCGCAGACGTTCCAGGCCCCCCAGGATCCACTCACACTTTCCCATCCAAAGATATTTGGAAACCAAGCCCCAGACTCTGGGTTCCCAGTCAGACAGCTCCCGCCCGTCCCCTTTCCCTTGGGTTCTTTTTCTCCCTCTTCCGTCTCCCAGGTCCCATCTCTCTATTGCCTGAGAACGGATTTGGCCTTCTTGGCAAGTCTTTGACCCCCTTTCTGTGGGCTCCTCTATCACTTACACGGGTGACCTCGTCCGGCTCATGGGAGGCCAGGCGCTCACTGGACAAGCGTCTTGGAGACTGTGGCGTCCCAGCACCCCTTCTCTGGGAGAGGGCGGCTTGTGAAAGCCCAAAGGAAAAACACACCCTCGCCGAGTTTTTGGCCCTCCCCCGGGGAGCATTCTTGCACATCGGCCGCCCTCTAGCGTCCGTCTGGGTGGCTACCATCAAGGTCCCAGGCTGGTGCTGAGACTCAGACCTGCCCATTTCCCTCGTGGCCCCTCCGCTTGCCAGCCCGCTAACCTTTGGGAGAATCTCTTCATCTTTCTAAACCACAGTGTTCTGTGTCTAGAAACCTCCGACAGTGTGTGAGATCCGTATTCTGGTTTATATGGCACGTAGCACAGTGACTGATTACGAGGGAGTCTTCTGGAAATGGTGGCTTTTATAATTAGTATCGTTAGGATTATTCCCCCTTCACAGGGCTGGGACTCACCCCACACCCCATCTTCTTCCCCTCCTACCCAGCCTTTCTGACGTCCCCTCCTGGGTGGGATGTGGGTCTGGTCTGGCTCACCAACCCCTCCTGACTGAGGAAGAACACTTTGCATCGCTCCTTCTCTTGGCAGGTGGTAGATGGGACTCCCTGTTCCCCGGACAGCTCGTCGGTCTGTGTCCAGGGCCGCTGTATCCATGCTGGCTGTGACCGTGTCATTGGCTCCAAAAAGAAGTTTGACAAGTGCATGGTGTGCGGTGGGGATGGTTCCAGCTGCAGTAAACAGTCTGGCTCGTTCAGAAAATTCAGGTTCATTCACTATTGATTTCCTCCTCCCTGGCCCTTGGGGTACAGAGGTGAACTTGACACTGTCTGCCCTCTCAGAGAGCTGACAGTCTAGTGAGGGAGACGGATGAGTAAGGAGTTCGAGCACAGTGTCCCATGAGTTCAACAGGCAGCGTGAGGCTGCTAAGAGGGCCCTGGTGGGCCTCAGGGAGGGATTCCTGGGGAGGGGGTGACTTGCTCCTGGAGGGAGAGTAGGAACTGGACCGGCTGGGAGGAGATGGGCTCAGAAGGGCACCTCAGTCAGGGGTCTAGACGGGAGAGGGAGGAGGGCTCGTTGGCACAGAGCTCAGATCCAGACTGGACACCTCACGTAGGTTTGGGGAGACACCCCTCTGCACACACAGACTAACACGCACAATCGTACAAGCGGTTCGGAAAGGCTGAGGAGATTCGGGAAGATGCTGAGCCTCCATCTTCTCTTTCCGTTCAGGTACGGATACAACAACGTGGTCACTATCCCTGCGGGGGCCACGCATATCCTGGTCCGGCAGCAGGGGTCCCCTGGGGTCCGCAGTCTCTATCTGGCCCTGAAGCTTCCAGATGGCTCCTACGCCCTCAACGGAGAGTACACGCTGATGCCCTCGCCCACGGACGTGGTCCTGCCCGGGGGGGTCAGCCTCCGCTACAGCGGGGCCACGGCAGCCTCCGAGACGCTGGCCGGCCACGGGCCCCTGGCCCAGCCGCTCACGCTGCAGGTCCTGGTGGCCGGCAACCCCCAGAACGCTCGCCTGCGCTACAGCTTCTTCGTGCCCCGGCCAGCGCCGGCCACACCGCGTCCCCCCCCGCAGGACTGGCTGCACCGCAAGGCTCAGATTCTGGAGATCCTCCGGCGGCGCTCCTGGGCGGGCAGGAAATAACCTCATCCTCCCCGCTGCCCTTGCGGGGCACCGGGGCCTCGGACTGAGTTGGCAGAAAGACGGGGCCTCCGCGGCTGCCACCCGCGGACATGCGGACTCCGCGGGGCGGGGCGGAGAGCACACGAGGCCCACACTCCTCCCCGCCCCCGACTCGCAGGCTGGCCCTGCCCTGGTTTCCTGCCCTGGACGGCAGGGACGGGTGGTAGATGGAAGGGGCTGGGACACCGTCCCCATCTACACTGCCCCCTCTGCCCTGCTGGTCACGGGAGGGAGGGGGAAGCCAGTGAGGGAGGGGGGCGGGGAGCCGTTGTATTTATTTAGTATTTATTCACTTTTATTTAGCACCAGGGAAGGGGACGAGGGCTACGGTCCTGGGAAAAATGACTTCCACCCCCTCAAACCTGCACCCTGGCTAGGAAATCCAGGGTGGTGGTGATAGGCATAATTGATCTGTGTGTGTGTGTGCGCATGTGTGTGTGTGTTTGTGTGTGTGTGCGTGGGTTCATGTATGAAGTACATCCTGCCCTTGCTTTCCTCTCCCTGAATTGTTTTCTGGGAAAGGAAGAGTCAAGTGTATGATAGACCTTCAGGGAGTAAGGGATTATCATATTTTTAAAATATATATTGACTTCTGCTATTTATGTGTTCCTCTCGGACTCAGACAGAGGTGGGTCGCATCCTGGCTCCCCATCTCTGAACATTAGTTTCCTCGTTTGCCAATAACAATACCTCCCGTGGAAATGTGTTGTGAGGCCTGAATAATGTCAATAAAGATGTCAATAAAGAACTGCATGACGCCTGGCCCTGGGTCAGCACCGAGTGCAGGGCGGCCGCCCTTGGTTAGCGCAGGGCCCACGTTGCTGCCTGTGGGGTTTGCCTTTGCCGCGCCCCAAAGGTGAAAAGCTCTTGCCAGCGGCACCTGCCCTCACCCCCAGGCCGAGTTCCTCTGCTTGGCAGACCGCTGTCCTGGATTCTCAGGGAAGATCGGAGACAGGACGGTCGTGTCCCTGATCACCGGAGACTTCCCATCAGCAGAATGTCATAGACCCTTGGCTCCAAGCACAGCTGACCAGAACAAGGAGGCACAAAGAAAACAGGACTGGCTCTGTCCAAGCCACTGAGCACTTAGTAATGAGAGCTCTCGGGGGGCCTGGGGCCATCGTGGTCCTCGGAGGGGGAGCGCTGGACAGGGGAGCCGGTGGGTCTGAGTCTGAGCTGGGGCTCAGCATCTGACTGGCTGTGGCATTGGGCGTGTCACTGATGCTGAGCTGTAGGGGGCTCGTATGTGTCAGGAGGCTACTGATGCTTGTCCCCACTGGCTTGTTCTGGGAATAAATGATACCATATTTTCAAAATAGTAAAGGCTCAACCACGTGAGAGGTTACCCTTATGACTACTGAGTGATTGGGACAGGTGCCCGGAATCCACCAATGTCAACACAGCTTGCTTCTCTGCAGCTGTGAGGTTAGAGCGGGATTTTAATACAGAAGAGCAGGACCCAGGTGGGCGGGGGATCGTCCAGCGGGTCACGAAGAACGGCTCAGGGGCGCGTCTCGGGTGGTGGCACACTTGACCGGACAATGGGACATGTGACAGAGCTCAGCTTTTCCTTCTGAGCAGGCGACGTCAGTTGGCCATCCTGCGTGGGTCGTGAAGGCCACACGGTTGGGAAGGGGCAGCGGGTGGATCCCGCGCGAACAGCAGTCAGGCGGGGGACACTGAGGGGATTGGAGAAGGGCCTGGATGGGGAGATGAGAGAGGAACTGTGGGTAAAGAAGACCCTGGGGTGGGTGCAAGAGGGGAGATTGGGGGAGCTAGAGGCACTGCGGATGGGGGCCGTAGCTCCTCTAGACATTCTTGGGGTGTGGAGCTGGGGCAGGGGCTTGAGGCAGGCCATGGAGGTTGTGGCTGTGTGCGCTGTGCTCACTGGGGCTGGGCTTTGCTCCCTGAGGGCTGTGCCAGGCGATGCCTCACACTTATCACCAACAGCTGCAGCCGCAGGAACAGGGCCGGTCTCTTCTCTCCCTGGTGCGTGTTGGGCCCTCTGTTGCTCGCTGCCTGTCTTTCCCTCCTGTCTTCCTACCAGCCAGCCTGGAGGAGGTATAACCGGGAGTCGGAGCCAAGGTCAGAGTGATCTTCCACTGTTTCATCTAGTTAGCAAAGCTGGGCCACCAAGAGCGTATTTACAGGTCAAAGGACTATGAGGTCACGGGGCAATAAGCCGAGCTCGATGCCAGGTGCATGCAAGGTACAGACGCAGAGAACGCGGGACTGAAGGAGCTTGCTGTGCCGTCGAAGGGTGCGCAATGCGCCGCCACGAAGAGAAGCAATGGGATGATACAAAGAACTGCACAGCGAGGCCCAGATGGACCATGCCAAGGCCGAGCCCAAGCCCAGACTTAGTGGCCATGAGGGTTAAGGAGGGTGAATGTCGGCGGGGCTGAGGAATGGGTCACCCCGATGGCCTTCTCGTCTTCCCGTCGGGCTCCTGGTAACTCATGCCTCATAAATCACGTTCATGTGTATTAGTCTAACCAGAAGCTCTTCACTCACTGAGTAGGGTTCTAACCGGCATCACATTTTTCCCAGAAAGGGATTGAGCTGAGTGGCCACGTCTGTGATGGAGTGCGTGTGTGAGAGGAGGACAGAGAGTGTCAGCTCCCCAAAGAGAAGGGATGGGCATCACAGCCCTCCATCCCAGGCAAGGCCCAACCCCTTTCTGGAATGCTCTCCCCCATACCACCCTTTCCATAGCTGGGCTCTAGGCGCTGCCAAATATCCTGAACTCAGAGGTCCAACAAGTTGTTGCTAGGGATGGGGGGACTTCATACCTCCCTGCAAGAGCCACAATGAATGCTATCTCCCCAGTCGGCCTACTCGTTGCCTTCTTGGGCCTGTGCTGGGGTGTGGGCATGTAATCAGGAGGAGAAGCAGGAATAACAGGAAGGAAGCAGGCACCGAGACCGTCCAAGTATCTGGTCTTAGAGGGGAAAAGAGGGAACAATGGTGAGCTAAAGAAAGACCAGTCAGGGAGTGTGCAGGGGGCCGTGAGCGGCCTGTCTCTGGGGAAGTTAAAGCAGAGTTTGGACAACCATTTTATGGGATGGTGAGTGTTGTGCATGTGTTTGGAGAGGGAGAGGTTGGCAATAACTGTAAGCCGAGATGATTTCTCTAAGCTCTTTCTGCCCCTCAGATTCTCTGCCTCTGCGGCTAGAGCAGAGGAAATCTGGGCATTTGCTCAATCTCTACTTTTTGTGGTGGGGCTGGGAAAGCCAGGTTTCGGGATGAGCTACTCATGTACACTCCCACTCCATCCCTAGCCCCACTTCTTTAATCTCCCCGTAGTATCACAGTAGTGGGTCTTCTGAAATACCAGATTGACAGCAAGTGACAAATACCAGTGTCTCATTGGTCAGGGCTTGGGGGAAAGAAGGGGGGAAGAGAGTGAAATTCAATGTATTCATATTTTGTTGGCTAAGAGAATGCTTCTGAACCAATTGAAAACTTTCCCCATTGACTGTTGCTAGAAGGGAAGCCAAAATCATTGGCAACAAGACTTAACCAGCTGACAGTTGAGAGAAACCACCAGTTTTAAAATGCTCGGAGAAAGGCTGAGGGGAACGGGGTGGGGGACTGGGAGCAATAATACTGAACAATTTCCCCAGAAAGGACCTTATATAGGGACAGGCCCAGAGTACTTAGGTAGCCTTAGGAAGGAAAGCACGGGTGGAGGAAAAACATTTAAGTCATCCCTTGCAGTCTTTGGGAAACCAACAGTAGACCTTAGAAATCCAGCAATACATGAGTCCACACACAGTTTCACACTTGGACATACACCTGTCCAACTTCACGAACATACAGAAGCATATTCTCTTGATAAGGTAATAAGCATTAAGAAGCTGAAAATATAAGAAAGAAGAAGGAGGAGAGGAGGGGGAGGGGGAGGGGGAGGAGGAGGAGAGGAAAAAGAAGAAGAAGAAGAAGCAGCAGCAGCAGCTGAAAATATGATAGGGCACCTGGGTGGCTCAGTGGGTTAAGCCTCTGCCCTAAGCCTTGGCTCAGGTCACAGTCTCAGGGTCCTTGGGTCGAGCCCTGCATCGGGCTCTCTGCTCAGCGGAGAGCCTGCTTCCCCCTCAATCTCTGCCTGCCTCTCTGCCTACTTGTAATCTCTCTGTCAAATAAATAAATAAAATCTTTTTTTTTTAAGCTGAAAATATGAGAATGTTGTCCTGAAAATGGGTCAAAGGAAAATATGTTAATTGACCTAGTTCCCCAAGGAGAATTGACTGTTTACCTCATTTGTTCAATTATAAAGCCATTGGGTTATACACTGGAATCAAATCCTCCTCTCACAGTGTCGGGGAAGGACACGGATTTCTGGAGTCAGACTCAGTCTAAGCTTTGCTACTTACCCGTGATGATATGATCTTAAGTTACTTGATCTCTGTGAGCCTTGGTCTCTTTATCTTTAAAATGGGTGTTACTACTTCCTGCCTTAGGGAGAGGTTATCAGAACTTGAATACAGTGACGTAAATGCTTGGCTCCCTGTCTGGCTTCTAGTGTGTGTCAGTACATGCTGATTCTCTTCCTCTCAAATCTCTTCTTTTGCCAGCCCCCCCCTTCCCACTCCTGCATTAGCATAAGAAAATAATTCTACCAAGGGACAGTCTAGGTCCCATCTAAGATGGGCTGTCTTGTCACATTTGTGCTAAAAGGTCTTGGTAACGTTCAGGGGATGATAAAAGGGAAGACATAGTTCCTGTCCTCAAAGTTCACCTTCTGGTGGCTGAGACCAAAATGCCAGACCAGTGTGACAGATGCCATGATAGATGAGGGGTGCATAGCCCAGAATATGGGGTCACAGAAGGATTCTTGGAGGAGGCGTCTGCCTCCCCTTCTAGAAGTGAGTTGTAAGACTGGGGGTCCCCCAAGGAGAGTAGGATGGTGATAGAGGAAGAAAGAGTTTCTGCTTGCTAAGCCAGCTCCAGGGTTCTTCTCTGTTATGCAAAACCCAAGACACATGAAATGCCTGGACTTGAAGCTGGAGGACAATACAGTAAGGAGCCAAGTAGGGTTGGAAGGGAGAGTTTTGGGGAGAAGCTACCATCTCAATGGACAATGCTGAATGGGAGAGAGGATTTTAAAGACATTGGGCTGTGTATTCAATGGGCTCCTGCTCCATACTCCCTTCTCCCAACCTCCAATGTTTCCTTGAGAAACTAAATAGAGATTTAAATTATTCTGCATCAGTTTTGAGTACTAGATTGGGTTTCTTCTATTGCACTATGTGTTGTGATGGTGCCATTAGGAGCACCAGGATTTATTCAGAACAGAAAGATAGGATATTGGGGTAAAAACCAGCACATTAGAATTTAAGCTTTCGGAGATGTAGCAGTTCTAGGTGATGACTAAGTCCAGGGAGTGGCCAGGGTGAAATGGAGTAGAGGTGCGAGTTCTTGAAAACAGGAAGCTTACAGATGAATGCAGGGGAATTGTAGCACATAGCAGTTGGAGAGCTGGGGTAGAAGATGAAGGTCAGGGGGCATCTGGGGGGCTCAGTCAATGAAACGTCTGACTTTTTTTTTTTCTTAAGATTTCATTTATTTGACAGACAGAGATCACAAGTAAGCAGAGAGGCAGGCGGAGAGAGAGGAGGAAGCAGGCTCGCCACCAAGCAGAGAGCCCGATGCGGGGCTCGATCCCAGGACCCTGAGATCACGACCCGAGCCGAAGGCAGAGGCTTTAACCCACTGAGCCATCCAGGCGCCCCTGACTTTTTTTTTTTTAAAGATTTTATTTGTTTATTTGACAGAGAGAGAGAGAGAGACCACGAGAGAGGGAACACAAGCAGGGGGAGTGGAAGAGGGAGAAGCAACCTCCCCACTGAGCAGGGAGTCCAATGAGGGTCTCGATCCCAGTACCCTGAGATCATGACCTGAGCTGAAGGCAGTTTTTAAGGACTGAGGCATCCAGGCACCCCTAAATGTCTGACTCTTGATTTTAGCTCAGATCATGATCTTAGGGTCATGCGATCCAGGCCTGAATCAGGTTCCATGCTCCTGCTTGGGATTCTCTCTCTCCCGCTCCCTCTGCCTGACCCCCATACTCTCTACAAACAAACAAACAAATAAAATCTTAAAAAAAAAAAAAGATGATGATGACGGTCAGTTTACAAGAACTGAACACCATGGAGGAACAAGAGTTCTTCAGGGAGAACCATGTTTTCACTTTTTTTAAAACAATTTATTTCCTTACTGTAGAGTCAGAAAGAGTGGGGAGAGGGGCAGAGGGGGAGGGAGAGGGGAAGAATCTCAAGTAGTCTCCCTGCTGAGCTCAGAGCCAGACACATGGGGCTCAACCCCACCACCGGAGATCATAACCTGAGCCAAAGTTCAGAGTCAGAGTCAGACTCTGAGCTGACGGAGCCACCTAGGTGCCCCTCCATTCTCTATGTTTGTCTTCGCTACTACCCAGTGAGCTCCTTAAAATAACATGCTTTTACTTGGCTCCCACTTTGTCCTCAAAATTCAGATGTACAAAATTCGGATATATGTCCTCAAAATTCAGGTGCCTGGGTGGCTCAGTTGGTTAAACGACTGCCCTCAGCTCAGGTCATGATCCCAGAGTCCTGGGATCGAGTCCCACATTGGGCTCCCAGCTCCATGGGAACTCTGCTTCTCCCTCTGACCTTCTCCCCTTTCATGCTCTCTCTTACTCTCTCAAATAAATAAATAAAATCTTTAAAAAAAAAATCAGATATACTGAATAACTTCTGCCGGCACTGTCCCATATAGTCCTAATTATCACAAACCTCCCTCAAGATGGGGCTCATTTTACAGATGAAACCCAGAAAGTGTATTGTTCGACATCACACAGCCAGTGGGGTTCAGTGACAATTATACTGAAATGCAGCCTTCACAGGTATCTCCAGCTCATCAAGTCCAAAGAGTAACTTGTCATCTCTACTGTTTCACCCAAATGTGCCTCTTCCAAGTTTTGTTTCATACTGAAAGGAGCCACCATCCACCCACTGGCCCGCACTAGGAATCAGGGAATCCTCTGACTCCCTGAGCAGGCATATCCACTCAATCGCCAAACTCTACTGGCCTTGTAAAGTCCTCACAGACCACCTCTTCCCTCTAGTCCCACTGATAATGCCTTTTTTTTTTTTTTAAGATTTTATTTATTTGAGAGGGAGAAAGTGAGCTCAAGCAGAGGGAGTGGGGGAAGCAAGTTTCCTGCTGAGCAGGGAGCCCCACTGGGGCTGGATCCCAGGGTCCCAGGATCACGGCCAGAGCTGAAGGCAGAAGCTTAACCCACTGAGCCACCCAGGCGCCCGCCTCCCCCAGTTAATATTGCCTTACTTTGCATGAGCTTCATCTCTCTCCTGGATTACTGTGGTGACCTCCGAAATGGGGTCCCTGCGTCCAGTCTTGACTACTCCAGTGGAAGCTCCGTGTTTCCACTAGAGTGAACTTCCTAAAGTTCTGACAGTAGCGCTCTCTATTTCAAGCACTTTCTTGCCTTCCTCTTCCCCCAAGATAAAACCCACTCTTTTTATGTGGTTTATGGAATCTTTTACTACCTCGCACCTGTTCACCTCTCCTGTCTCCTGGCTTACCATGCCCTTCACCGGATTGGCTAGACTTACTGATCCATTTTTAATTTCCCAAACTCCCTCCCTTCTTCTCCTTTTCAGACTTTTGCACTTAAGGTTTCCTGTATCCAGAACACTAGACATCTATTAAAATACAACGTTCTGGGGCCCCGGGGTGACTCCATCGTTTAAGTGTCTGCTTTCAGCCCAGGTTGTGATTCCAGAGTCCTGGGATCAAGCCCCTTGTCAAGCTCCTTGCTCAGCAGGAAGGCTGCTTTTCCCTCTCCCTCTGCCCCCACCCCCTGCTCGTGCTCTCTCTGTCTCAAATAAATAAATAAAATCTTAAAAAATATATAAAACAGAATGTTCAGAAAAGGGTGAAATTATGATTCCCCCACCACCAAAGAGATAATTATTCTGACACTTGTTCAAGAAGTAAGGAAGACTTTTTTTCAGGACTACTGCGGTTAGTGTGTAGACTATCCCAACCGGAGAGAGGTTGGATTTGACTCTGAATACAGGCAGGATGTGGGAATATGTATGGCCAATGAGAGGAATGAGAGGGTCAGTCAATGGAAAATTATATCAGGGATGAGGAGATTCTGGCTAACCTGACATAGCAGGATTCTTGCTGAAAGCGGCTAGTGGTCAGGGATGAGGCTTATTCGAAAAGAAGCCTCCGCAGAGCCGGTCTGAAGTTTGGCCTGGGTGGCTCAGTGGGTTAAAGCCTCTGCCTTCGGCTCAGGTCATGATCGAGGTCCTAGGATCGATAGGCTCAGGTCGGCTCAGGTCCTAGGATGGAGCCCCACATCAGGTCATGATCCAGGATCCTGGGATCAAGCCCCGAATTGGTCTCTCTGCTCAGCAGGGAGCCTGTTCCTCCTCCTGCCTGCTTCTTCCTCTGCTTGTGCTCTCTCTCTCTGACAAATAAATAAAATCTTTAACAACAACAACAACAAAATAAAGTTTGGCCAAGGACAGAGTTTTTTTCAATACCCAGATAAAAATGAACATGTAACTCATGCGGGAACTGACAGATCCGTGTTCTAAAGAAAAGATTCACAGCAGCTGTACTCTCAGTTTCAAAGAGGAAAAAACACTTTGTTGATATTATAAAAAGCTAATAGAAACCGAAGAAAAGAAGGAAAATCTGAGTATAGATGAGGGCAACCATAAGCAGTAAAGGAGAGTAAGACAGACCTACCTCAAATGGGGTACTTAAAACACCCAACCTCATGGTGAGGGTGGGGAAGGCGTGGCCCGTGGAGTCAGCCAGGCTGGAGTGCTGATGGAGAGGCCCCTCAGCTGAGACTCCCTGGTAAGGATCGTATTTGTAGGGCAAATGATGGGGTCTGAAATTAAACATTTGTTTGCCTACGTGCAATTTGGAGGGAGCTGCATTCCTATGTTATCATGTCTTTACATATTCAAGGAGCCTGGGCTATGTGTGCTTGCCTCCCCTCCCGGATTCCTTGGGGGAGGGAGAGGGGACAGCCCAGCCTGGAGCAGGAGGGGATGCAAGGCAAATTTATAGCTCTTGGCGTCCAGACCAGAAGGGCTGGTTCTGGGCTGGAGGGCAGCTAATGTCAATTAACCAGGCTCCCTGGGTCACTTATGTCTCGCAAACAACATTCTTTAGCCTGCCTGCCAGCCTGCGGGTGGGGTGGCGGGTTTTGCAGGACAAATGGACAGAAACCTCTGTCCACTCAATGCAATCTGATACGTAATTTAAAAGAAATCTGAGGAACACACATTTACGGATCAGGAACTCAGAAATGAGCAAGAACATGGAGGCAAAA
This sequence comes from Mellivora capensis, assembly GCA_004024625.1. Lineage (NCBI taxonomy): Eukaryota > Metazoa > Chordata > Mammalia > Carnivora > Mustelidae > Mellivora > Mellivora capensis. The sequence continues at coordinate 126,166 of PISX010001126.1, read as the reverse complement.
ACTGTTTTTTGTTTTGTTTTACTTTGTTTTTTGCATAATGTAGGGAGCAATTGAGCGTTGAACCTCATTCCGCCCAGATTTGCATGTCGATCAGTTCCTTACAGAGTTGCAGAACAGCTCTCCGGGAAACAGAACCTCATCAGGCAGATGGGTGTGCTATAGAATGAGTCCTTCTGGTTCCCCATTAACCATCACTTCTGGGAAGTCTCTCCCAAGTGTCTACGTGTGAATGAGCTGCAATTTCTGGGCAATCATATTTATTTTACTATATTGTTTATATCCCTCCCTTTTGGAGGAACACGCTGTGAGTTATTCTAAGTTTCCTGGGTGTGAACATCTGCTTCTAAGAAACACAACGTGCTAAGGGGATAGTGGAAGCCACGGGATACACATATTGCACACTAACGGAGCGTCCATTTTACTGTAATGTCAGGGAAAACACAATTGTACATTAAAGCAGACCCGCCCTTCCCTCCTCACTCAGTGTATCATTTTTTATTAACTAACTAATCGTTTCTATCAAGGCCTGCGGGACATCATGGGGATACAAAAATGCGCCAGAGCAGTCGAAACAATGTACCCTGAGCAAGAAACAATTCTGATACTAAGTGGCACTAAGTTGCCGGGGAACCACTGAACACTCCGGGAAGGGGCTGGCCCGCGGTGACAGGTTTTGCGACGCGCCAGAAACTGTCGCACTGGCCTCTGGGCCAGGCCGGGCCCTGCAAGAGTCCTGATTTGAGGTGCTGTCCTCCCAGTCTGAGGGGTGGGAAATGGCATCCCGTCAGGAGGCGAGACGCCCCGCGCCGGCCTCCCCAGCCGCCCAGCTCCACGCGGCCGCGCTCCAGCCTCCCCCAGCCTCCCCCCGCGCCCCGCCCTCCCGGGAGGCTCCACCCAGGCCCCGCCCCATGACGCGAGGCCCCGCCCCGTGACGCGAGGCCCCGCCCAGGGGCGCCCGCTTCCAAGATGGCGGTGACGATGCCTGCCAGGCTGTCGGGGTGGCGGTGACGACGGGAAGCAGAAGAGCAGGTATGTGGGCTGGGGATGATGGGGTGAGAGGCCCCGGAGAAAGGTTCGGGCGACTGGGAGGATGAGAAGTTCCGGGTGAAGTCTGGAGACCAGCTGGAGCAGGGAGGGGGTCCCAGGTGGAAATATGGACAGAGGCCGGTGGGCTCACATTGCAAATGCAAAAGGAGGTTGGGGTGGGCGGTTGGGGTGCTCTGAAAGAACTGGGCTGTGACCCTCTGCAGAGCGCTGACCACGCCCCTTAGATGAGCCAGCCCAGGTACCCACGACGGGCTCTGCCCAGCCCCCCCACTCCCTGTCTCACTTTTAGCGGTAACCCTCCTCCCTACGCCCCGCTAGGACTGGGATAGGGTAGGAAAGGTAGAGGACGCCACCCCCATCCTACTCCCCGCCGCTCTCCGGGGCTGTTTGCTTGCAGCTCCCAGGTGATCGAGCTCCCTGCACCTGCGGGGCTGGCTCGTAGGCACGTGAAGAACGGAAAGGAACCTGTTTCCTAGTTTGCCCTGGGTTCTCCTGAGGCCATTCCACAATCCTGTCGTGACTGCCTCACCCCTTGGCGAAAATAATGTCTCCATTAGCAGTCCCGTCCCCACTCCCCAAACAGGTTGGTCCAGTCAGGGTGGGGAACGGTTAAGTACAGGTAAACCTGACACTCAAGGGCAGCTGGGGGAGAGGCCAAGGACCTAGCATCTCTGGGTCCTCCCCTTTTCTTTCCAACCACTTTCCTTCACTTCCCCTGCTTGGGAAACCAGTTTCACCCTGATCTTGATCTCTGCCCCTCTGGGTGGGTGGTTATCCTTGACCACTTCTGTTCCAGCTGGTCCCAGGATCACTGTTGGAGTGCTGGATGGAGCCTTTCTCTGTCCTCTGTGACATTTCCAATTTAGATAATGCCTCACATCTCTGCCCCCCCGGGACCCCCTGAAGTCCCCATGATCCCGAAGAAGACAGCTTGAACCTAGGTAAGTCCACCCCCCACCCCCCTCTAAAATTGGGAGGGAGGTTCTCCAGAGACTCCTTTGAAAAGGCTCTGAATGATGTAAGCATCCTTGGGGGTGGGGACCGAGAGTAGTTGGCCTGAGTGGTTCAGGGAGGAGGCAGAGGAGAGTGAGACTTAGGCTGGAAATGACAGGTGGTAGGTAGGGCTGCTGGTGGTTACATTCTGTTTCTTTTCCATGCATGACTATACACCTGTGTGCTCCCTTCTGTGACTTCGCTCTTTGCCTCTTTTCCTCTTTAACTCTTGGCACCATCTTGGTTCTTAACTGATGATCTCTTTGCTGGCTTGCTCTTCACCTGCCTGCCCCCAGAATTACTCCTCTCTCCTTCCTCAGACCTGAGTCCAGGATGTTGCGGAGGCTGCTGGAGCGGCCCTGCACACTGGCCCTGCTGGTGGGCTCCCAGCTGGCTGTCATGATGTACCTGTCACTGGGGGGCTTCCGAAGCCTCAGTGCCCTATTTGGCCGAGAGCAGGGGCCGACATTTGACTATTCTCATCCCCATGATGTCTACAGTAACCTCAGTCACCTGCCTGGGGCCCCTGTTGCCCCAGGGGGCCCTCCAGCTCCTCAAGGTCTGCCCTACTGTCCAGAACGATCTCCTCTTTTAGGTGAGTGCAGAGAGAGGGGGAAGTAAAGGGAAGGCCGGGGTGTGGGGACAGGGCTAGGGCGGCAGGCGTGGGGGTTAGGACCTGGGGATAATGTCACCAGAGGTGGGCAGAGGCTGAGATAAGCAGCATCTGGATTTGGAGTTTAGATTGGACTCCTGGGTTGAGCCACAGCTTTTCACTGCCCAGCCGTTCCTGTGCTCTTCCTGCCTTGGGCCGAAGATTGCTTCCTTTGTAGATGGGCCGCGGTTTTGTTAGTTAGTTGGAAGTCCTTCTGTGTTCTCCACCTTCTAACCTAGTGAGGCTGGAGTTATGGAACCCTAAAATAAGGCAGGCTAAGTAAAGAGCCTGCACCTTTCAGACTTTGCAAAGCTGTCCCAATTATGGGAAACTCACGGTGTATGTGATCTCGGTGTAAGCTGTTGGGAGAGCAGAGCCCGAGAACCAGACCACTGGGGCCAGCGGTGTTCCCAGGCCCTGGAGGTCCCTCTTTCTAACTGTTAACCTGGCTCTTCCCTCCCAACAGTGGGTCCTGTGTCCGTGTCCTTTAGCCCGGTGCCATCACTGGCAGAGATTGAGGAGAGGAACCCCCGGGTGGAACCGGGGGGCCGCTACCGCCCTGCGGGGTGTGAGCCCCGCTCCCGCACGGCCATCATCGTGCCCCACCGGGCCCGGGAGCACCACCTGCGCCTGCTGCTCTACCACCTGCACCCCTTCCTGCAGCGCCAGCAGCTCGCTTACGGCATCTACGTCATCCACCAGGTACCCCAGCCCCCCACCCCCCACCCCCGACTTTCTGGTAAGGACGCTGCGAGCAAATGCCAGTCTGCTCTCAGACGGTGGGTGCCTGTGGTCATTTTAAGAGGGTGAGACTGCTGAATGTGGGGAAGCAGCTGGTGCTGCTCTGCCGGCTTGTCAGCCCCCAAGTCCTCCCTGCTTGCTCGGGGTACTCTGGCTGTCCTGTACTCTCTGTGATTTTTCCTTGGTTGACTCGGGAATGGTCTAGATTGGGAATTGGACAGATTTGGATTAAAATCAGTTTTGCCGTTTGTCCCGTATATGACCTTGAACAAGATTCTTAGACTCCCCTAGAGTGTACGAATGAAAACCTATAGACCCCTGTTTTCCATGGCTGTTGGTTGTTAGGTTTAAGTGCTAAACAGCCACGCATAAGTAAACAGGCCATCCCGGTGCTCTGAAACGATTTGTTGGGGGAAAAATGAAAGTTTGGCTTTCTCTTCATTCTCCTTGCCCCACTTCCCCCCTTTAATTCCCCTCTCCTCCATGCTACTACCTATAGACGTCGTCTGGTTCTTCTCTGTTACCTTCCAGGCTGGAAATGGAACGTTCAACAGGGCCAAGCTGCTAAACGTTGGGGTGCGGGAAGCCCTGCGTGACGAGGAGTGGGACTGCCTGTTCTTGCACGACGTGGACCTCCTGCCCGAGAACGACCACAATCTGTATGTGTGTGACCCCCGGGGACCCCGGCATGTTGCTGTTGCCATGAACAAGTTTGGATACAGGTAGAGGGCACGAGAGGATGCTGGGAAGTAGGGACACCCACCATCCACTGGAAGGAGGAGAGTTAAGGGGTTGTGGGGTAGGGATGTCTCCCCAAAAGACTCGTGGAACCCAAGGATCTTTCTCTCCCTAGCCTCCCGTACCCCCAGTACTTTGGAGGAGTCTCGGCGCTCACTCCTGACCAGTACCTGAAGATGAATGGCTTCCCCAATGAATACTGGGGCTGGGGTGGCGAGGATGACGACATCGCTACCAGGTCAGACTTCCCGCCACTGCTTCCCACCCCCACAGGGGCCTGCATCCCTGTCCTCCAAGACCACCCCCGGGGCTCATGCTTTCACACCAGCCTTTAGCTCCTTGGTCCTATTCCTCTCCCTTAGCTTTTCCTATCTGCCAGGTTAGGCTTTATCGTGCTGTTCCCCACTCTGTCACCCTTCCATCTCCTAGATCTGGTGAGTTCTGTTTCTGGGAGAGAGGAGAAGATCAATGGGCTGTAGTATCATGGGATTCCAGAGCTGGAAAGGAGCCTAGAGACAAGTCAGTCCTGCCTTCTGCTAACGTAACTCCAGACCACTTCCTATGGGGCTGGGGAGGAGGGGCTCTGCTCCATATCACCCGGAATCACTTTTTGTTTTGTTTTTTTTTTAAAGGATTTTATTTATTTATTTGACAGAGATCACAAGTAGGCAGAGATGCAGGCAGAGGAAGAGGGAGAAGCAGGCTCCCCACTGAGCGGAGAACCCCATGCGGGGCTCAATCCCAGGACCCTGGGATCATGACCTGAGCCGAAGGCAGAGGCTTTAACCCACTGAGCCACCCAGGCGCCCCTCACTTTTTGGGTTTAAGTCTGTGCCATTGGCACGATGCCAGCTCAGTTTTAGCATGTGAAACATTTTGACCTTCAGCCTCAGCTGACCCAATTTCCTATCTGTGGTGTGAGAATTTGGGCTTGCTGTGTTGGACCCATGGCCTCCCCTCCCCTCTCGTGTCCTTCGGGATGACCTCTCTGAATTCTTGTCCTCTGTATGTGTGGAAAGGGCCCAGCGATTTCTAAATGGATGTGTTCTTTCAGCACTTTCCCAGGCCATTTCAGTTCTGCTTCTGTGTGTCAGAGGTGGGGTCCTGATGACTTGGTTCTGTTCTTTTCCTAACACTGAGGCCTGTGGGGGAAGGGGGTGCGGAGTGAGAAGTCGAGGCAGGGCAGCTGCTGTTCTAGGTGGGGATTGCTGAGCTTGGGGGTGTAACTCCTGGGCTAGTCTTGTCCTTTCCAACAAATGCCAGGGCGGTTTCTCGGAGCCACTGAGACAACAAGATGGGAGGTGCAGACCTACTTGCCAGGTGTTAAGAGGCCCCAAGGCACCCAGACTTACTTGGCTGCGTCCCACCTTTACATTCTCCTGCCTTTCCTTCTGTTTGACTTTCTCTCTTCCAGCGTGTGGCCCTTTTCTTGCCTAGCTAATGCTGGTTGTTGTACGGAACCCTGCTGCCGCCTCCTTGCCGGGCGGAGCAAACAGGAAGAGCAGCTTGCCTCCACGCAGGGTCCTCCAAGGTGCCCCCACTTTCCCTGCAGGGTGCGCCTGGCTGGGATGAAGATCTCTCGCCCCCCCATGTCGGTGGGGCACTACAAGATGGTGAAGCATCGTGGTGATAAGGGCAACGAGGAGAACCCGCACAGGTAAGGGGGACAGCCTGGGAGCTGCTGCGGCTGCTCGGGGAGCTGCATTCCCAGGGAAGGTACTGCATCCTGACGCTCCCTAGATCCCCGGCTGTTTCTTTCTGGGCCTTAGTTCTCCAACCTCTGACCCTCAGATTTGACCTCCTGGTCCGTACCCAGAATTCCTGGACACAAGATGGGATGAACTCACTGACATACCGATTGCTGGCTCGAGAGCTGGGCCCTCTCTATACCAACATCACAGCAGACATTGGAACTGACCCTCGGGGTCCCCGGACTCCCTCTGGTCCCCGTTACCCACCTGGTTCCTCCCAGGCCTTCCGTCAAGAGATGCTGCAGCGCCGGCCGCCTGCCAGGCCTGGCCCTCTGCCTACTGCCAACCACACAGCTCCCAGTGGTTCACACTGACTAGTCCTGCCTGCCCATCTCAATCATGAAACCGAATCAGACGGGTTGTACTCTCCCCACCCTCAGGTCCTCACTGCTTGTAGAGGGATGTGGGGGGACGCAACTCCAGGGCTGCGCTGGAGGCCAGGGCCTCTCCTCACTGCTGGACTGGAGCTGGGCTCCTTCAGACCTGGGGGTCCCTCTTTCTAGGGTCACCTGCCAGGGCTTATGACTGTGAATCCTTGGTGTCATGATTTTATGTGATGACTCCTGAGAGTCCCTGGCCCCTGGGTAAGAGCAGGGCTGGATCCCAAGTCCCTTCCTCTTCCATGGAGAGAAGAGCGATCTGGCTTTTCCCGGGACCTCTGTGAATATTTATTCTATTTATGGTTCCGAGGAAATATGTTTGGTGAAGGAAGCCCCTCCCTGGGTACTTTCTGCCAGTGCTCGAGTAGCTGCCTCTTCTGGACCTGGCTCAGGGGGCTGGGATTTTGATATATTTTCTAATAAAGGACTTTGTCTTGCCTCTGCTCCTGCTTGCTGCCTCCCAGGCACTTTGTGCCTCCCCTTGTGACCAGCTCCTTCCCCTGCCACCGTATGCCCAGAGGTGACGGAACAACCAGATCCAGCCAAGCTCCAGCAACTTTTATTTTCGTGGGTAAAGAGGTGCCACCAGCATGGCCAGGAGAAGGTGGGAGTTGGGGATCAGCTGTTGAGTTCTGAGCCCAGGACCCGGGCTGCTGCCTGGCGTCCGCTCTCTATACAGTCATTGACAGCAACCCCCTCATAGGAGGCTCCAGCCAGAGTCAGGGGCAGCCTCTGAGAAGCCAGGAACTGGGTCGCTGCCTCTGGAAGGAGAAGACGATGGGACTGTTACCGCCGGGGGTCTGGTTTCCATGCCCTCCTCAGCACAGCCGCTTTCCCAACTCACCCAGTTTTTGCCAGTGGCCTAGTGTATACTGGGGGATGCAGTTCTGGGGAGAGAAGAGGGGATACAGGGAAATTTTTGTTGCTGATGGCCAAGCTTGAGGAGATGGCAACATATACACTGGCCCTGCCTTTAGTGGGAGCCGAGCGGCACTTCCTCACTCACCTTGTGCAGGTGGACCAAGCAGTGACTCGGGGGCTCCTTCAGTCCTAACTGGGCGGCAGCTGCCTGCTGTGCCCGCTGCTGGAACAGCTCCTTGGATAAGACGGAGCCCCTGGCTTCCAGCGTCTGTAACCAGGACCCTCCCAGCATTACCTAGGGAGAGAATGTGGCACTGACCAGCCTGGCCTTACTTACTGGGCCCAGAGGAGCCCTCTGGAAACTCCTGCTAAGCAAATCTGCCACTGCTCACAGTCACTCGGAGGCCCGGGGGGCTCCCGTCCTGCTCAGGAAAAGCAACTGAGTCATACACGATTCCCAGGACGCCTGGGTCTTCTGAGGATGGCACCAAATGTCCAAATCCCTGGAGGAAGGAAGAGACCCGGTCAGGAAAGAAGGTGCCCTGTGGCCCCGCCTGGCGGCTCTCGCTGGTCTGTGCCACGCGTACCTGCACAGGTAGATGAGCTCCTCGATACTGGAGGTTCACCACAGCCACGGACACGGCAGTGATGGCGCGCAGGGCACAGGCCAGAGGTGCAGCCTGGGCAGGGAGCAGCCCGCTGAGCACTGGGGGAGAGCAGCCGGAGGCCTGCTTCAGGAGGCGCTCACCACGGGCTCACCGATCCTCCCTGGGATCAGACTCCCACAGGGACGACCAGGTCGGGCACAGCGTGGTCCTGCTGGCCCAGGAAGCTACACTTAGCCTCACTCTGGCTGGGGACAGGGGCGACCCCATTACCTGAAGCTGGAACAGCGCTAATCACGTGGTCTGCCTCCAGACTGCCGTCCCCTAGAGACACCTGACAGGATGAAAAACGTGTGTGAGACACAGACATAATGGGAATTTTGCCTCAGATTCCCAGGCACCAAACTGGCAGGAGAGACTGAGTGCACTCCAGAATGAAGTCAGCACAGAGCCCACAAGTGCCATCACTCCAGGCAGTGGGCTGCACAGAAGCCAGTGTGGCCCCTGAGATGTGCAGGGGAGCTGGGCTGTCCCTTCCCCTGTCTAAGCCACTCTCCAACAGCACTCCTACCCAGACTTGGATCAAACAGGTCTTGGAGAAACGTCCACAAGTAAGGCCTAAGACCCTAGGATAGCCCATGTTCATATAGGATCTCAGGCAAGAAAACAACAAGCAAGTCCTAACGACTCTGGCCATTTAGGCAAAGATGGAGACTTGAACACACACATTATACACTGGGGGCTCTCCTACCTTCCAGCGCCCTTCTGCCTGGAGGCTGAGCCCACAGACAGGCTGGCCTTTGAGAACAGTGACGCCCCTACTAGTCAGGTGGGTGTTAAGGGCCTGGGGCAAAGTCTCCAGCCCTCCCCGCAGTGACCACTGGCTCCAGCGCTCGGCTCGAGCCTGGCGAATGAGTGCCGAGTCTGGCTGGGGGCTCTGCCCTGCAGAGAAGGAGGGAAAGAAGGATCATTAAAATAGCACCCCTGGCCTCCAGTCCCTTCCTCCGGCGGTCCTTAATATCGTCACCCCTTGAACCAACCCTCACTCACCTGCCCCCAGCAGCAGCCCCAGTAAAACAGAACGATGGGTTTGCTCAGCTTGGAAGAGACTGGGAAAGCAGGACCTGATGCTGAGCTCCCGGCTGTTGCCGGCAAACACTCCTCGGCAGAGACTGTCCATGGCTAGAGATGCCACCTTGAGGACGAGACCGGGATTGAGAGGCCAAGGAAGAAGAAGCCACAGAGAGCACTACCCACTGCCCCTGCAAGGTAGGGACTGGAGGTGGGGTAGGATTGGGGGGAGGTGGGAAGCAGCCCCACTATAACAGAAAAATGGGAGGGAAGTGGAGGCATTCACTCTCAGTGCTGAGTTTTGGGGACTACTGGGTGTGAATAGAGGGAGAGAATATTCCCAAATGATACAGAAGAGTCCCTAGGTGGAAGGTCTGAGTAGGGGGCTCTGCTGCTGTTTAGCAGGAGAGGGATTTGGGGGCCTCTGGGCCATGTTACCTCAGGTCCGAGGCGGCGCTGGGCAAAACTGTGCACAGTCTCATCAGGGTCTTTGCCCCTGGGCGTGGTCAACTCCTTCAGCCCAGCCCAAAACAGAGGTTTGGAGAAGGGAGGTGAAGGGCGGAAGAGCCCCCTGCACTGAGGAAGGCACAGTCATTTCCGTTCATGTGGCTCCTCTTGCTGGGAGGGCTGACAGACTGGGAGATGGGGAAATGGAAGGGGTGAGAGGATGCGGGCAAGGTAGAGGTGCGGCAAGGAGGTGACAGCGTTACCTGAGGCCAGAGGGCAGCGCATGCAGGGCACCACCTACGTACAGGAACCTGTTCTGGGCAGCTGGGTGGTCTCCCCGGACAGGCAACACTTCTGAGTCCAAGCCAAGCTCAGAAACCTGCTCTCCATACACCCTCAGGAAGAGGAGAAACTAAGGAAAGGACTGGCCCACCAGCACTTCCTCCCAAGTCTGTCCTCTGGTGACGGCCCCTCTGCAAGCCCTCCTGGGCATTCCATCATCCTCTCACCAGGAGCAGGGTCCGGGCTCCCAGGGCTCCCGCGGGCCGAATTCCTCGAGGTCCAAGTTCAAAGACAGCATCACCTGGCCCTCGGACCGAGCGGATCCAGCCTCCCAGACGCTCGCTGCCCTCCACCAGGACCACCTGGGGACGGGAGTGGGCAGACACGCCGCAAGGCCTATAGTCGCGGGGTGAAGGGTCCGCAAGGGAAGACGTGGCGCCCTCCCTTCAGCCGGAAACGGGAAGAGAGTATTAAAGGGGGTCCCTCTGGCGCGATGGGGCACTCACCTTGGGAGGACAGGGGGCCCGGCTCAGGTGGTAACTGGCGGCCAAGCCGCTGATGCCACCGCCCAGCACGACCACGGTCCGGCCCATTGGGAAGCCTAGGGGAGAGGGACGATCGCACAGGTTGACCGGGGGGCACCCTGCTCTGCAGAAGCCCCCGCACAGGTCCCACGTTCCACCCCTGCCACTCACCGCTTCGGGAGCAGCTGCGGCGGAGCCGGCGGACGAGAGGGGGCCAGTGAGGTCCCGCCCAGGGCCCAGGACTCACCCACGAGAGGCCGAGGGAGCCGGAGGGAGAGGCCTCTGGGCCCTCGGCCGGCGCTCGCCGGGGAGGCGGATAAGGGCACCGCCCACGCTATCTGCGGGCTCAGGGCTCGGGGTGCCGCGGGGCCCCCAGGCCCGCGGGTCGGAGGCCGCTGCTCCGCCCGCCTCCTTCGGACCCTCGGACTCGGCGTCCGCGCCGCCCCGCGGTCCCCGGGCTCCCCCGCCTCCGATTGGTGGGCCCCGGGAGGCCCCGGATCGCGTCAGCCAATGAAAGCACAGAGCTGGCGGCGGCTCCTCCCACCCCGCCGAGGCCTGCCGCTTGCGCAGCCGCGGCCGGGAGCCGCGCTTAACTGGTTCGGCGCCAGCCGGGGGAGGGCGCCCGGCCCGGCTCTGCCCGCCCCCAGGGCTGCGGCGGCGCGGGCTGGAGCCGGGTTCGCGGGCCCCGCCCCCGGCTTCCCAGGCCAGGGGAAGGTGACGGCCCTGGGGGAGGCCCCGCGAGCGCGGGGTGTAGGGGGAGCTGATTGAGTCGCTGGGGCTGCTCCGTGGGGAGGCGGCGCCGTAAACAGCTCCTTGCTGTTGGCAACAGCCCGGGCCTACGGGAGCCGGGGCCTCCCGGCAACGTGCCGCGTGTTTGTCAACAGGGGTCCTCGGTGCCTCGCCCTCCGGGGACAGCCCCCTTCCGGGCAGAACCCGGCGCCCCAGTGCTCGCACCGGCTTCCCCGCAGCGTCGCCAGGCCCCGCTTCGCCTTCCCTCTTTCCCCCCGACGTAGACCTTCGCTGCTCCGGCAAACGTCGGCGCCCGCGTGTCCGGGCCGGGCACCCCCACCACCCCCACCCCCCGGCGCCGGGGGCGCCCCCAACTGGGCCCAGTGCCGTATCCACCCCCTAAGCACAAATACAGAAAAGGACATCATTTTTTCTTAATAAATTTATTCACAAAAAGTGAGATTGTGGAGGGGCTGGGGGCTGTACACGGGCAGGGGCCTGGGGAGCTCTGTACACGGGGCTGGGAGACAAGGGCGCCTCCAGGTGGAAGGGTACTTTTTAATAAAAAAAATAATGGGAGCTACAACCACCGCCTCCCCCCTCCCCGGTTAAAAAGACACAAAAATAGACGTCTCTGAGGTAAATGGGGAGCCTGGAGCTTAAGGGTGTTGAACGGGTTTCACAGGTGCCAGGGCTTCCGGGGTGGGGGGGTGTCACAGGCACCGGGGTGGCTCCTGCATCAATTGGTAGAACAGAACGTAGCCCTCACTGGACGCCACCTGGTTTTCACTGACAGGGGAGACGCTGGGGAGAAGGCAGACGGGGCGGGGGTTGGGATCACTGCCGTGGGTCCCCTCCTCCCCGGGAGATAATCCTCCCAGCATCTAGGCCCCCCCCCCCCCCCCCCCCCCCCCCCCCCCCCCCCCCCCCCCCCCCCCCCGCTGTCCCAGGGCTGCTGCAGATTAGGGCAAAGTGTGCGAGCTGCAGTGGGAATGGGGCAGGGATGGCGTTGGGAGGCTGTTCTCACCGAGAGTCATTGTAGACATGCCAACCAGTCTGGCACCGGCACAGGGCTGTGTAGTGGCCATAGTGGACGCTGCCCGAGTGGTTGCAGAGGGCATACAGCTGATAGACAGGGCTTCCTGGGGGTTCAGAGGCCAGGGCGCAGAATTGCAGAATTGCACCGTATGGTGCCCAGGCCCACACCCCCTCCCCGTCAGGTCCCTCCCTTCCAGACTCACCAGCTTTGTCACTGGCAAAGTCCCCCAGGCTCAGTCGCTGCAGCGGGAAATCCACACCTACTGAACTTTTCTTGATGGAGCCTCGGGAGGCAGAAAATCGATTAAGATCTAAGCCCTAGTTAAGGAGCATTTGGGGAGCAGAGAGCCTCTGAAGGGGGCTGAGGTCTAGAATGCTGTCCACTCCCCTCTGGGAACACACCCCGGGAGTGTGGTAGGAAAAGTCAACTCCCAAATGGAACATGCAGGATGAGGGAATATGGATGGGAGAAATAAGAATTTGAGGGTTAGGATACGGAGCACAAGGATTCGGGGGAATCTCTGTACTGTCAACTTTTTGGTACTTCGTGTTTTCTGCCGACATCGATCACACACCTGAAGAAATGTCAAATAATGTCACGTTAATCTGCTCCTCCCCTCAATTGGCTTTTCTGACTCCCTGACTCACGTACAAATTCACTATGCTCCCCGTGACTCCTGTATCCTCTGGACTACTCCCCTCGGCCTGAGGAGTATTAGGACATACCCGAGACTCCAACACAAGCCCAGACCTATGAATATTATTCCCTATACCAAAGCATCATGTGACCCCTTCCATCCATAGCTCCTCTGCCCCCCTCACAAGGTCTCCCACCCTTACTGTATCCCTCGTGAAACCCCACACACCGGAGCATTCTCTGACTCTAGCTCTTCTTCCTTGGTGAAAAGGCTGAAACAATCCCGCAGAGACACCTTGCCCCCGGCAAATCCTTTCTGAGGGGGGGAAACAGGAATGAAAGGTCAGTATGTTCTGAATTTCCGTCTCCAACTCTTTTCAATCAATCCAGGCTTCAGTTCTACTTCAGAGACCCACAGGGCTCCCTCCCATGCTCTGGGGGTGGGTAGGGAAGGGTCACAGAACCCATGTCCCATCCACCCCTGGAATCCTCTGGAATCCCACCTTGGGGATGGGCAGGGACAGGTCACAAAAAACCTCGAAGGTCGTGGAGCGATACCCACAGGCCTGGCACTTGAGACAACTTTTCAACTGGCCCACAAACAGGTCTAGACAAGTGAAGAGGCGGGAGAAACAGTCACTGTGGGGTGCCCGAAATGCTTCCTTGGGTTCCCATCTCTTCCCACCCCTCAGCCCGACCCTTCCTTTCCCTGCGCCAGCGCTCCTAACAAACCCCTCAGCCCTGTCCACACTTCCATCATCTACCCTGGTCCCTACGCCCCTGCAGTGTCAATTCTTCTCCCAAGCCCACAACCTCCTGCACTGATCGTGCCACGTGGCTCTGCCCACTCCGTACCCACAATCTTGCTGTCTTCTCGCTCCAGGTAACGCTTCCACATTAGGTTGGCTCGGTCATCATCACTACCACAGATTAAGGGAAGTGGAGAGCACCGAGTGAGACAAGGGGATCACTGGGCACCCCCAGCACCACAGAAGTGACCCACACAGTCCTGCACCCCACCCGTACCCTAGGTCCTTCTCGACATTTCTGAGAAGTCTCAAAAGAGTGACACTTCAGAAGACTTTTGGGGGGAATCCAAGGTAAGAGGTAAAGGAATGAACAAGGGAAGAGCAGCTGACTTCCCCTGACTTTAAACTCTCTACGTTCCTGGCTGTAAGGTTGCTATCCCCTCTCCCTTGGCTCAGGCACATCCGTACCCTATCCCCTGACCCCATCTGCACCCCTCAGCCTCCTTTCCCAGCTACTTTGGAACTGCTTCTCAAGCCATTTCCTAAGCTGAGTGTTTCTCTGGACCCCAAATCCTCAGGCTTGACGAGCTCAGTTCCCTAAGCAAGGCATGCTGAGGAGCAACTGCCGGGAGGATAGGGGAGGGGAGCGACCTTACCTCAACTCGGGTTCTTCCAGCAGAGCTCCTCCTCGGCGGGGCTGAGAGGGAGCAGGACTGCTGGCCAGGATGGGCGGAGCCCGGCGGCTCCGCCGATTGATTTCTAGGTGTAGCCGCTCCATGAGAAGCTTCAGGAACTCTTGGGCATCCTGCTGGCTACAGCCAGAAACAGGGTATGGGCAACTGACACTGTCCTCCCCTCCCTCCCCAAACCCCCCGTCCAAAGACACTCTCTCCTGCCCAGACATCGGTCCCCCTTTCCTGGACGAAGAACAACTGAAGGGCCCACGCCATGCTGCCAGGGCCCCTGCTTGGCCTGAGCCCCAGACGTGGCCAGAGAGAAACTGCATACCCTCCAGCTCTCCCACCTGTATCCAGAGAAGGAGGGGACGTATTTCTGGAAGACAGCTCGGAATCGAGTAGGATTCACAGCTTCACACGAGTCAGGGTGCCACAGGGCACCGATCACATCCGCAAAGGCTGTTGGGGGTGGGTGTGGGGAAACAGAGGTTAATGACGGAAGAGGCAAGCCCAGGGAGGCCCAGAGGCTGGGGAGAGGACTGGAAAGGTGGGAGCAGGAGCGGCTGCCGCACCTTCAGTGAGCTCTTGGGCTCGACCCCCTCCAGGCACCTCTTGCCGGAAGTCCCTTCGCAGACAGAAGTCCCGCAGAGGCCGAGTGCTGCTCAGACACTGGAGCACTGCGTTCAGGAAGCACTGGGGGGTGGGGGTGGGGGTAGGAGAGACACTGCCATTATTTCTGCTGACCAGGAACAGGAAGCCTAGAAGAGCTTCAGCTCTCTCTTTCCCCAAGTCAGTGCCACACACACACATACCCTCACCCCCACCGCACCATTTCACTGACAGACAAGAGAATGTCTCTCACCGTGTTCCCCAGATTTCGGAGGCCAACATGACCGGAACCCAGAAGCAGCGTGTGATGAGCCTGGAAGGTCAAAGGCGAGTCAGCAGGTTCTCACATATCCCAGCCGGCACTTCAACCTTTCAACAGTATGCTGCCCACTGCTTTCCCACCCTCCTGTACCTCACCCCCAAGCTCCACCCTCTTTCCCTCATGGGCTCTTGGGGGCTCCCTACCTCACTGGACATGAGCAGTAAGCCCATCACAGCTGAGTGTACCACGGACTCGGCCATGGCTGTCCCGCCTGTTCCCCACCTACTCCTCTGCCCAGCCAGCCGGCGCTGTAGCTCCTGGGGGAGCTCCCCAAGCACAGGCATGGCCGCCCAGCTGCTCCCCACACCCACCTTGCTTGCCCCAAAGCCCCCTCCCGCCCCCGTGGCCCCTTCCTGAACCCTCTCCTGATGGCTCCAACTACAATCAACCTAGCTCACTTAGCTCAGGAAATGGGCCACCACGCTAACTCAGATGTTCTGAGCCTGCCCCTCTTCAGCTCCAGAGATCAATTAGGCCTAGGTAGCATCCTGGGAGAGAAGGTGAAGCAAGGGAGAGTAAGGGCCTGGGGACCCGGAGAAGAATTCCAAATGGCTGGGTTAATTCCCTGGGGATCGAAATGGCACACCAGGCTGGGGAGTCACAGAAAACTCAAAAAAGGTCTCAGAAGCTCGAGGGTACTTAAGTAAGGGAGTGGAGAGTCCAAGCTGCTGTAATGAGGGATTGAGATCGGAACTTGGGGGAAAAGAGGGGAAAGAAAGCCATGTGATGGCAAGAAAGCTGGAGGCATAGACAAACATGGGCATGGAAGGCCACGTGTGCTGGCAAGTCCTCACCATTTTGTCATCGGAGTAGAAAGACTCAGAGGGCCGGGCAGATATGATGTGGAAGGAGCCATGGGAAGTAGGGGGCTCCGTCCGTATACTGAGCAAGGTGGGGGGACCAGGAAAGCCCCCGAGGCGGCGGAGAGAGGCGCTACGTCTCAGGGTGGGAGGTTCAGGCCGGAGCGCCAAGCGGCTCAATGCAGCCCCTAGTTCTCCAGTGCCACGATGCCCTCCCAAGGCAATCCCCATAGGACGCAAGTCCCCACTGCTCACAGACTTGGAACGAGCTAGGTTGGTCCTGGAAGGGAGAGGCAGGGCCACAGTTGGGGGTGGTGAGCCAGGCAGGGGAACTCCATGATCTGCCCGAAGGGGTCCTCTGGGACGAGGACCTGAGGTCCGTCCCCGTCCCAGCTCCAGTTTCTTGAGCCGTTCCTCAGGGGGACCTGGCCGGGGAGGCAGAGGTCTTAACATGGGGTTCGGCCCAGGGGCTGGGTTTCGGCGCTCCTTGCTTCGGGCCCTCGGGGCAAATGGTAGCTTGGACCCCACTCGGGGCTGGACATTAACAGGTGGCTCTCGGGTCCGGCCCAGGCGGTGCTCAGAGGCCTGGGGCATTGTGGACACCACAGGCTGGACCTGGGAGGAGAAGAGAGGGTCAGCATTTGAATGTGGAGGGAGGTGGGAACCAACATTACCACACTAGCTTCTACATACACTGAAGGCAGGAACCATGTCTACCTATCCCCACTATTTAGCACAGTGTGGGACACAAAGTCAATACTTAGTATCCATTGAGTAAATGAATGAATGATAGCAGCCCACCGCTTTGATTCTTTCTAAATTCCTCAGGCCCGACCTGCAGAATACAGCTTTACTAAAAAGCCAATGTTAGTCTCTATCTCGGCTGTCTTTAAGATCTAAACGCTCATGACAAGGGCCCCCACACCTGGCTGATCGAGTGGGATGTGCCCTGGGTCACTTAGACTCTCTGGACAAATGCGGGTGTGGATGTAAGGAAATCAACCCAAAGACAGCATTCCACCCTCAAACCCCTGTCCCTCCGGACTGCAAATGAAGCCGACTGAATGAGTGACTTGCGAATCACTCCCTCCCCCACCCCTGAGGCTCCAACGAGGTGTCGGGGCTCAGGGGCAGTGGCGGGGAGGGAGGAAGAACGACTCCCCGACCCTAATCTCCGCACCTCTCCCACCACAGCAGGGCTTCAGCCGGGCCCGCCCCCCTCGAGGGCAGAAAGGCCGAGGCCGCTGATTGGCTACGGGGTCCAGCGGCGTATTCCCTGCGGTCCATGGATGCTGTCCCTCCAGCCCAGTTCCCCCAGGCCTGCTGAGCCCCCGCGCCCTGCCTTTGCGGAGGGCGTCCTCTCGGGTCCGGAGCAGTCTTCCCGCGCCCCCCCCACCCCACCCCGCCATAGCGCCCCGGCCCGTACCTGTCCCCCGGTGAGGCGGCGGGGGAGGCCTGCCGGGGCCAAGCCCCAGCTCAGGGCCACCCCCTACTGCCCCCGTGCAGCCCCCACGAGGGCCGGGCTGCAGCTTTAGCCGCAGCTGTTGCCCAGATCTCTCCCGCCGCAGGGGCCGCCGCCATCTTTGTTGGTCCCGCCCGGCCACCGGCCACCGGCTTCACCGCCTCTCACAGCGCCTGCGCACCCACACTCGAAATCCACCCACCTGCTTTCTGGGCGCTTGCGTGAACCCGCCCCCTTGGCTCCGCCGCCGACACCATGGAAACGCAGCCAACTTTAGGACCGCGGGTCCCCAGATCTGCCCCGAACTGTTTTAAAACCATCGCTTCAAACTATAGGGATGTAGATCCATCATCGTAGTATGGCCCCCCAGGCTTGCAGCACAGATCCTTCCCTGGGAGCAGGGGTGGCAGTGTAGGAAGCTGCATTGCCTGGGTCCAGCTCGCAGACCAGTGGAGTAGGATCCAGCACTCCACGTAGGGATGGGAGATCCCTGGAGGTCGGGAAATGCTGGTCCTGCAAAACCATTCCTCAAGTATCTTGCAGACCAAAGCAGTAGGCACCCCGCCAGAGGACACAGGCAGATCTCTGCAAGTAGATCTCAGCAGGAGGTAGAGCAGTCCAAGATTTCCTTTCATTTCCCAGCTCCCAACCACAGCATCCTCCATTTTCCCCTCCCTCCCAAACGTATGTAGTTGTATATGTGCCTTGGGTCTTAGCCAGCTCACCCCCTCTTCACAGCCACCAATGAGAACCACGGACTACCAGAGGAAGCAGCTTTTATTGAAGAGTCATCTCCAGAAACCAAAAAGACTATGCACGCACTTTCAGCCCTCCCGCCTGCCTGGGTCTCACACTGCTTCACCCGCGGAAGGCATACAAATTGCCTTTTGGTTCCCCAAAGCCCCAGTCTTTCCCCTCCCTGTGTAGCCTTAGGAATTCAGTAGCAATGCTGTTGTTTCTTTTTTTCAGCATGCCTGATGCAGCTACTTAGTAACAATTATGGGTGAAGGGGTATGGGGCGGGGGGGAAGCAGTTGGATGAGTAAGAGTGATGCACAGAGAGCAAGAATGTAGCCTATCAAAGGTCCCTCTGTCCTGCCTCAGTGGCTTGATCTTTCATTGGTTGCATTTCTCTTTATGCTGAATCACACCCTTCTGAATCAGATCGGGGATTTCCACTGCCAGCCATGGACCCAGCTGCAATACAAGGGAGACCCTGTCAGATTACGACCACTTGGTCAACATCTCTTGTTCCATCAGAAGCTCCTTCCCAGGGAGATTCTATGGGAACGTGCCCAGGGAAAACACTGTCACTCCTTGTTTATTCTCAGTTACTTTTCTTACACTGCTAAGTGCCTAATTCCTCCCCCTCCCCTTAAGCACCAAATAACCCAAACTTACCCCCAGAGCCATAAGATGAGCTAGTCCAAACTTGGGCACATTTCTGGCCCACAAAGGCTTAAAGTGATCAGTCAGGCATATTTTGCCACCCCTATGAGAGGGACAAGAGGAAGACGGTGTTGACATGTAAAGTTTACCATAAAGCACAGTAGCCTCTGGGAAGCACAAGGTAACTAGTAGCAGTCAGAATTGAGCACAAGGTTAGCTAAGTACTTTGCCCAGACTTGAAGAGGGAGGCCAGAAGGCCCTCTAGGCAGGCTGACTCTGGGAAAATTCCAGATTCAGAGTTCTCTTCTAAGTCCTCTTCGGCCTTTTCCTGTCTCCTGTTGAGCCTACCTGTACATCTTTGCTGTTTTTCCATCCAGTTCAGGGACTGCGATTTCTGGAGCAGTAGTAGGATATGTGATAGGAATCTGGAGAAATCATAAGGCCTTAATGAAACAGAAGCAGGATAGAAATTAACTAATCTAATCAATGCCCATTTGTTGGTTGAGCTGAAATGTTTGACACCCTCCCCTACCTCCCCCACCAAACAGCATGTACACACCGGGATTCTGGATATGGAGATGAGCAGCTGTAATCTATGCTTGCTTCAAACCTCAACATTTCCCTCCCATTTTAAAAGTTTTCTTTGATCCCTCCAAGGAAGGTTAGCTTGTTAACCATCACCCAATCCCTCCCCTTACACTAACCTCCATACTTCTCATTCCATCATACTCACGTCAAACTCAATGTCAAACTCATATTTGAGCAGGTCATGGATGTACCAGCATTTTCCAAACCACCTGTAACAAAGACCAAACTTCAGTCCAACCTGTCCATTCTTCTGGGAGACTCATGGGATGAGGATTAGAGAAGTCTGGAGCTGTGGGAGTGGAAGCAGCTACCAGGAGGCAGGGAAGGCCCAGCAGTGGGCTTTGGGACATTAAAACGCTCAAGCCACGTTAAGATTCCCACCCCCAAAACTCCCAAGAGGATCTGCCTACCGAGTCCCTTCCTTGTTGGACTCCAGTCGGAACCAATCATTGTCCGCATTCTTGTTGTTCTCCACATACTAAAAGCAGAAAATGAGGCTCTTTGAGGGGAGAGTTGAGACCAAAGGCAGTCCCTCTTCCCTCAAAAGAAAAGCGTGTGATTACTTTCTCTCTTAGTATGTACCCAACTTTTCTTTCTTTTAAAAAAAATTTTTTTTAATTCATTTCTTTGAAGGGGAGGAGGGGATACAAGCAGGGGTCGTGGAAGAGGGAGAAGCAGGCTTCTCACTGAGCAGGGAGCCCAACACGGGGTTTGATCCCAGGACCCTGGGATCGTGACCTGAGCCGAAGGCAGATGTTTAACGACTGAGCCACCCAGGTGCCCCTGTACCCAACTTTTCTGACAGGAGGAAAGCTGAAGACAAAGTTACACTGGTAAGGGGGACTTGCTCAGAGAAGAGAATAGGAAGGACACTCAGTTTAGCAAGGACAAAATATGACATCTCCTGGATTCTCTTCTCACTTCTGATGGTGTCCGCCCTCAGCCCACGACTCATTTTATGGTAACCTCCCTCCCTGGAGAACCTCATGGAGTCCTGGTTTTGACCAGTACCCGCATGCTGTTGATTTCCAACTTTTTATTTTAATCCAGGCCATTTCTCAGAGCTTCAGACTCTAGTATCCAATTATATACTGAAATTTCTAACTTCATTTCACAGGTACCTCAAACTCAGCACTTCCCCAGCATTTTTCAGACCATTTCTCCACTGCATCAGTCTCAGAGTACAGTATTAGCATTGACTCAGGAATGCAAGTCAAACAGTGGGAATCATTCTTGACCTTCCCTCTCCTCTCCTCTCCATCAAACCTTCATGATGTACTGCTGATTTTACCTTCTGAATGTTCTTCAGATCTACCTCTTCTAGCCTCACTATAACTATCCAGTTTGGGTCATCATCTTTCTTTTGCCTGGCTTAATGACAGCCGCCTAATCTGTTTCCTGCCTTCAACCTTACCTCTTTTGATTCTATGTTCCTCTCTACTCACTGTGGTTGGTCTAAATCCAATGTGAGCACGTTACTCCTCAGCTTAAAATATTTTAAAGTTATCCCAGTGCCTTCAAGGTCAAATTCAAGTACTCAAGCCTATCTCTCAAGCCTTGTCTACCACTCCCTGCCCTACGCTTGATGCTTTAGCAACTCTGAACTACTTATGTTTCTTTATACACATTATGCCATTTGTAACTTCCATACTTTTGCTCATGCTGTTCCTTTTGCCGTGAACATCCCCCTCTTGCCCTGTTTATTGGGCTAACTTATGTTTACCCTTTGAGGCTAGCTCAAGCACTGCCTCTTTTATGAAACCTTCCCTGACCAGACCCAGGGTGGTTCTGCTCTCGGGACGTCCTAGCCATCCCTCCCTCTCTCTCCTCTTCATGTTATATAATGATTTGTTTCATTTATCTCAGTAGGTTCCACCCTACTCAGCTTTGGATCCCGTCCCTAGATGCTAGGTGTACAAATGGGGGGGGGGGTTAGTGGAAACAAATACTCAGGTGTCAGGAGAGCTGCTGCTTCTGAAACAGGCAGAGACCACCTCGAGGAAGACAGACCGTCTTCTCTTCCCACAGAAGAGAGATTGCTGAGAAGATGGCTCATTCCTAACTGTGAGCTTAACTCAACTCTCTGCAACTAACGCTTACGTTACTTTTCAGCCCTGGCGTGTGTTCCTCCCACAGGAAGAGTAAAAGAGGGAACAGAGAGAAACGACTGGGACTTAGGGCCCCAGGAATTCCCCTGGACCACCTCCCCTACCTCCAGGAGAGAGAACACCTAGAGCCAGAGGGACACGTCACCTTCCGGGAGGACGTATCCCTAAAATAACAGGTGTTTTGGCCCCACCGGGGCTCCTAAACTGAGTTTCTTTTGCCTCCTCCCTCCCATATCTCCTTAAATCCCCCTGCCCCACAACTGTCCACCTTCTATGAATCTGGGAGTTACATTTTATAACCGGAAGCGACTTCCACACGGAGCCTATTCCTCAGGACACCTGATTACCCGCAACCCTTCCGCGACGCGGCCGGCCGCAGAAGCACAACTAACCCGGATAAGAGACTGATATTCCTCTTTGAGTCGCTGCACCCACAACTCACGATCTCGAGGGCCGGCGTTAGTCTTCAGCACCGGGATCTCGGACACCACACGCCGGGTGGCCTCGTCGGCCATGTTGGACGAGGGCGCAAGGAAAATGCGGAAGTGGTACTGCCTGTAGTCTACACTCCAGGGGCCGCCATCTTTACTATGGGCAGATGGGGTGTTGGGCTGCCTGAGGACTTCTTTGAGTGCGGTCTTTATTTTCCCGGAACGAAAAGAATTTGTCACCTGGTCACTTGCTTGTGGGTGCAACGGGAAAAGCAGAGTGAAATTGATTGCACCTTAATATGGTACCTGTCATTAGAAAAAGAACCGCAGACTGCCCAAAAGGTGACTTCCGCTCATGCTCAGAGAAGTAATCTCCGAAAACTCGGAAGCCTTCCCAAACTCGGGAGAGTTGTTATTTTTTCGGCTGTTCTAGGCACCTTGCCAGGCACTGTCTTCCTGAAACGCGCTGTTCTCATATTTGAAGAAGCTTCGTTAGCTTCTGTGTAGTTTGGCTCAGGTAGCAGAGACAAAGAAGCCTCCAATAGAAGGGCATTAAACTCGTGCTAATTGTTGGAAACTTTGGAAAATCAAAGTATAGTAGAATGCCTGAGTCCTGAAGAATTAACAGTATCGAATTAGAGAATTCTTTTTTTTTTTTTTTTTAAGATTTTATTTATTTATTTGACAGACAGAGATCCCAAGCAGGCAGAGAGAGGGGAAAGCAGGCTGCCCGATAAGCAGAGAGCCCGATGCGGGGCTCGATGAGAATTCTTAATCAGTGCTAAAGGAGTTTAGGGATCGCAGGAAAATTTGCCTTAGTCTAGCCTAGGCATTTTTTTTTTTTTTGCTCCGGAATCAAATCAAATCAAATCCAATCCCCTAGTGAGGATTCTAGTACACGGCACACAGTAGGTACCTGGCAATGCTTTTGCAGAATTTTGTATCTTCCTGTTGCTTTTTCTACCTAAATACATTAGTTTTGGCTTTAATTTATATTTCAATGGAGAAATATAGGTCAAAGTGTGCAAAATTTCTAATAAAAGGAATAAATTCTGAGGACCTAATGTAGAGCATGGTAACTATAGTTAGTAATACAGTATTATATATTTGAAAGTTGCTAAGAGGTTTATTCCGTTAATCATCAAGCCTGTAGGAGTAATTTTGGATCAGATTCTAAATCATCAAATTCTATAGTCCATCTAAAAGCTGTATCTTAATTGTAAGCATGCTATATCTTAATTTCTAATGGCTGTAACTTCCAGGACAGTGTTGAATAAATGTTGTGAGAGCACAGATCCCTGTCTTACTCTGATTTTACAGGGGGAAAGCATCATCTTTTTTCATTAAGTATGATGAGAGCTGTAAGCTCTTCAATGCTCTTCATTGGGTTAAGAAAGTTCCTTTCTATCTTGGTGTTGAGGGTTTTTATCATAAATGGATGTTGGATTTTTTCCAAATGCTCTTTCTGTGTTCATTAGAGTAATAACGTAGTTTTTGTCTTTTGTTAGAATGCTATATGTTACTTTCTCTAAAACATTACATGTTGGGGGGTGCCTGGGAACCTCAGTTGGTTGGGGGTCTGACTCTTGGTTCCAGTTCAAGTCTTGGTCTCCAGGCGGTGGGATCAAGTGAGTGCCTGGCATCAAGTCTGCTTGTCCCTTTTTGTCCCTCTCCCTCCACCTCTAGTTCTCTCTCTCTCTCTGTCTCTCAAATAAATAAATAAAATCTTTTAAAAAATTATATTGGAGAAAGCTAAGGCAAAACTTTGTAATATCTTACTAGAGACCACTCTTCTAGGTGAAATAAAAATTCATTCACTTTCGGGTGTAGGCACTGTTGTGTGGTACAGAGTACAGAGGTTTGGAATGAGGCTTTTGATTTCATTGTCACAAGACTTTGCTGATGGGGTGAGGGAACGATGGAGAAATATAGGTCAAAGGGTGCAAAATTTCTAATAAGAAGAATAAATTCCGATGACCTAATGTAGAGCGTGAGAACTATAGTTAGTAATATGGTACTGCATATTTGAAAGTTGCTGACAAAGATGAAAAGACATAGTCTTTGGGGGGAAGAAACTTATATGTAAACAATCATCATAAAACAAAAAATCTCTATTCTGGAAACATACAAAGTACATTCTGAGTAACAATGCCCGAGAGAATAGGGTAAGGCTAATGTCATTTGAACTAGAACTCTTAGGATGAGTATACTGGATACACCGACAAGTAGAGAGTGGGGGAAATCTGTCATTCTAGAAAGACAGCACAAGTAAGGCAGGAAGGCATGAGAAAATATCTCATATGAGGGATCACAAGCAGGGGGAATGGGAGAGGAAGAAGTGTACTTCCTGCTGAGCAGGGAGCCTGATGCGGAGCTGGATCCCAGGACCCTGGGATCATGACCTAAGCTGAAGGCAGACACTCAACAACTGAGCCACCTAGGGGCCCCAATTATTTGCGTTTGAATAGCTAACCCATGCACCTGCTCAAAATTCAAAGGTACAAAAGGATATAGAGTCAAATGTTATGTCTCCCTCTTATCCCATTTCTTGGCTGCTTAGTTCCCTTCTCCAGGGGCCCCTCTCCTCCAGCTAGTTTCTTGTACATCCCTCCAAATATATTCTATGCACTAATCAATATCTATACACATATATATTCTTTTAAAACTTTTACACAAATGGGAGCACACTATACATATTTCTGCACTTTCCTTTTCTCACTGAATAATATATCTTGGAGGCTGTTCCATATTAATGCTTTTAACACTATCTAATTTTTCTTTTCCTTCTCTCTTCCCCCCGTCTTCTTCTGCAGTAGATACAGCCCATTGTAGGGATCTACCACCATAAGTTATTCAACCAGACCCTAGTGAATAGATAGTGTTCAGTTTCATGTTGTTACAAACAGTTCTGTAGTTAGTAGCCTTGTCCACCCACCATTTTGTACATGTGCAATAAATACTCAGATATGGAACTGTTGCCTCAAAAGATGTGTGCATTTTAAATTTTGTTAAATATTGCCAAATTGCCCTCCATAAAGATTAAACCAATTCGTATTACCATTGGCAATTATTATTGGCAATAAATAAAATAACAAGGTTTCCTCCAAAACAAATCATTCTTAGTGAAGTTGTTTTTGCCAATTCCTTGATTGAAGTGGAATCTCAAGATCGTTTTTTGTTTTGTTTTGTTTTAAATAAATAAGCTCTGTGCCCAATGTGGGGCTTGTACTCAGGATCTCGAGATCAAGGGTCACATGCTCTACCAATTGAGCCAGTGAACCCCCCTGGCTAAGTGTCTTCTCAGAGGTTTAGCATTCATTTGTATTTCCTTTTTTCTCTTCTATAAATTCTTATATCCTTTGCTTCTTTAAAATTACTATTCATTTTTTCTTAGTGATTTGTGTGAGGGTTTGTTGTTATTGTATTAAAGCAATTAGACATTTGTGATGAGTTGTGAATAATCTTCCCAGTTTATTATCAGTCTTTGCTTCTCTTCACAGTATTTTTTTAAATTTATTTATTTGTCAGAGAGAGAAGGAGAGAGAGAGGGAGCAAGCACATGCAGACAGAGTGGCAGGCAGAGGCAGAGGGAGAAGCAGGCTCCCTGCCGAGCAAGGAGCCCGATGTGGGACTCGATCCCAGGATGCTGGGATCATGACCTGAGCCGAAGGCAGCTGCTTAACCAACTGAGCCACCCAGGCATCCCTCTTCACAGTATTTTTAAAAGATTTTATTTATTGTGGTATCTGGGTGGCTCAGTCATTAAGCATCTGCCTTTGGCTCAGGTCATGATCCCAGGGTCCTGGGATGGAGCCCTGCATCAGGCTCCCTACTCGGCAGGAAGCCTGCTTCTCCCTCTCCCACTTCCCCTGCTTGCGTTCCCTCTCTTGCTGTGTCTCTCTCCGTCAAGTAAATAAATAAAATCTTTTTATAAAAAGAGCACACAAGCACAGAGGGAGAGGGAGAAGCAGACTCTGTGTTGGGCAGGCAGCTGGACAGAAGCAGGGCTCCATCCCAGGACTCTGAGATCATAACTGGAGCTAAAACCAAGAGTCAGATGCTTTACTGACTGAGCCACCCTAGAGCCCCTTCATGATATCTTTAACCATGTATAAATTTTTCATATATGAGGCTGAGTTCATCAGGCTTTTTGCTTAAAGCTTCTGGTATGTCACCATAATAGTCTAGATTATCTTATAAAAATTACCCTCAGGGCACTTGGCTGGCTCAGTGTTTAGAGAGAGTGACCCTTGATCTCAGGATCATGAATTCAAGCCCCACGTTGGGTATAGAGACTACACCAACAATTACAACAACAAAAAGATTGTCCCATGTTTTCCTCTACTCCTTTATTCCCCTAAAATGAAAATGGCTTTGTTTCTTGTGCCTTACTTAAATGGTACAGAAAAATGAAATTAATTAAAAATCCTACCCCAAGTGGGGCGCTTGGGTGGCTCAGTGGGTTGAGTCTCTGCCTTCCGCTCAGGTCATGATCTCAGCGTCCTGAAATCGAGCCCCACATCGTGCTCTCTGCCCAGCGGGGAGCCTGCTTCCCCCTCTCTCTCTGCCTGCCTCTCTGCCTACTTGTGATCTCTCTCTGTCCAATAAGTAAATCTTAAAAAAAAAAAAAATTCCTACCCCAAGAGATTAAAAACTGCTATCATTTTGAGTACATATCCTTCCAGACGTCTTTTGGTGCACACTTTCTTTCTTCTACTCTCTTTGGACTTAATTTACTATTCTCAGTTCTTGAGATAATGTAAGCCTTGTACATTTTCAGCTTTTCTTTTTTCCTAATATGTCACTTAAGGCTACACATTTTCTTGTTAAAACACAGCTGTAGCCCCATCCTGTAAACTTTGGCATGTACTATTTTTATTATCATTGAGTTCCAATTATTCTCTAACCTCAGTCATAATTTGGGGGAGTATTTAGAAGTGTTTCCTAATTTTTTTTAAAGATTTTATTTATTTGACAGACAGAGATCACAAGCAGGCAGAGACAGGCAGAGAGAAGGGGGGAAGCAGGCTCCCTGCAGAGCAGAGAGCCCGATGATGCGGGGCTCAATCCCAGGACCCTGGGATCATGACCTGAGCTGAAAGCAGAGGCTTTAACCCACTGAGCCACCCAGGCACCCCGTGTTTCCTAATTTCTAAATAGACTTTCTTAGTTACCTCGTTACTGATTTGTAGCTGAACTGTATGAGAGCAAGAAACACTGTATATTTTAAATCCTCCAAAATTTGTTGAAATTTGCACAATATGTCAGTTTTTAAAATGTCCCAAGTGTGCTTAAAAATAATTTGTAGGGTTGGGGATGAGCTAAGTGGGTGATGGGTATTAAGGAAGGCAGTTGTGATGAGCGCTGGGTGTTATATGTAGGTGATGAATCACTAAATTCTTCTCCTGAAACCAATATTAAACTATATGTTTATTAACTGAAATTTTAAAAAGATGAAACAAAAAGGAAGATAATTTATAATTCGCAATTGGTTATAGTGAACTATATATGCTTGCTGAATTCAGTTTGCTCCTCTTATTTCTCTTATTTGTTCCTTACTGATCCTTTTTTGTTTTTTTTTTTTGGTCTATTGATTCTAAAAGAAATATTCTCTATCAGTTGAGGTGTGCTCTTTACCATGAGGTGTGTCCAGTCTCCTATAATGACTGTAATTTGCCTTTTTTTTTCCCTTGTAGCTCTGCTCCTCCATATAATTTGCAAGTATTAAATGCAAATTTATAGGTTTCTGGTAAGTTGAACTTATTGATATGAAATGCCCTTTATTTCTAGTACTGTTTTTGCCTTGAAATCTACTGTATCTGTCATTACATAATTTTCTTTTGTTTTCTGTTTGCATGGTGGGTCTTTTGCCATTCTTTTACTTTTTCGTTTTGTGCCCTTATGTTTTAGTTTCTAGTACTTTACATTAATTGTGATTGGCTGTTAATGTATATGGAATTAGTTTTGGTGAAGGGTATGATGTAGGGATCCAACATTTTTTCCCTAGATGTTGATTCAGTTGTCCTAACACAAATTCTTTGCACTGATCTAAGGTGACATCTTTATCAATACAAAATTTCTATATGTATTTAGGTCTTTTCACTTCTATTCTGTTCCATCAAGTTGTCCATAGGGTGTTATCCCATTGTTTAATTATTATAGCTTTGGAATACATTTTTTTCTATCTGGTTGGGCTAGCTTCTATTTGTTACTTTTCTTTCCCAGGACTTTCCTTTCAATTCTTCTTTATTGCTCCAAGTGAACTTAAAATATACTTGCTTTATTTTTAAAAATCCTTTTTAAAAAGATTTTTATTTATTTATTTGACAGAGAGAGAGAGAGACATACCAGAAGTAGGCAGAGCAGCAGGCAGAGAGAGGTGGAAACAGGCTCTCTACCAAGAGCCTGATGCGGGGCTCGATCCAAGGACCCTGAGACCATGACCTGAGCCGAAGTGAGAGTCTTAACCCACTGAGCCATTCAGGCTCCCCTAATTTCAAAAATTCTGCCAAGGAGCACCTTCATGACTCAGGTGGTTAAGCATCTGTCTACAGCTTAGGCCATGGTCTCAGGGTCCTGGAATTAAGCCCTACATCAGGTTCCCTGTTCAGTGGGGAGCCTGCTTGTCTCTCTCCCTCTGGTCCTCCCTCCCCCCAACCGGCTTGCACTCTCTTTCTCTCGCTCTCAAATAAATAAATAGAATCTTTAAAAATTACTTTAAAAAAATTCTGCCAATATTTTTCTACAGATCATATTAAATTTATAGACAACTTTGGGAAAGTGATATCATTATATATTCATTCTCTCTATCCAAGAACATGATGTTACTTTCCATTTGTTCAAGTTTTCTTTTACGTGGGTAGCATTTTAAAATTCAGACAGATCCTGCACATTCTTGTTAAGGTTATTCCTAGGCATTTTATCTGTTTTGTTGCTATGGAGTCTTTTCTTTAATTACATCTTTAACTTACTGTTTATATATGTAGAGGATATTTATTTCTGCATGTTACTTTCCTCCCACTTAACTAAATTCTACTATTATTTGTAGTAATTTTAAAGTGGATTCTCATGAGTTGCCTAGGTAAATAAGATATTGTCTGCAATAAAGCTAATTACATTATTATTTTAGCTATATAAAAATGTATATAAATAGCTACAGCTTGGAACATGAGGAAATGATGAAATATGAGGAGGAAACTTCTTTCTGTTAGTTGTAAGTTAATTAATGATAAACTAAAATAGTAACAGGATTCTTAGCATTTTAAATGAGTTCAGGCCCTGGACACATGGTATTCTAGAAATCAGAAGTATTATGTAAGTGAAATTGTGTCCCCTTTATATAATCTAAAGAACTCACAATATGGCAAATGTCCACATTTTCAAAGGGAAATTCTAGATGGTGAATTCTGGAAATTAAAGAAAAGGTTATTGATTCTTAGTAAAATTATGGAGGAGTTATTAGTGATTTACGAGCAATGAGAAAGAAGGCTGTGGTTTCCAGATGCCCACAGTCATCCAGGCTCCCAGGGTGTCGGGTCTCTCTTGCCTTTGGACCTTTTGCAGGTGTCCTCAGCCTAGAATACCCCTCCCCATTCTCCAAAAGATGACTGGCTCTGTCTTGGCCCTCTGGTCTCCGTGTCCATGTCACCTCCTCAACAGGAGACCTTCCCAGATCATTCGTTTTCCTGTCGCAGCATTCTGTTCCTTTCCTTCATAGCCCCTATCTCAATTTAGAATATTTTTCTTTCCTTAGTGAGCTCCACGAAGACATGTCTGTTTTGTACACCACTGTGTGTCCCCTCCTGTATGCCTATCACAGCATCTGACATCAGTAGATGGTTATCATACACTTATTAAATAAATGACTGGATGACTTTCCTTGCCCGTGTTACTGGATTTTTAAGATTTTACTCATTTATTTCACAGAGAGACAGTGAGAGGGAACACAAGCAGGGGGAGCAGGAGAGGGAGAAGCCTGCTCCCCACTGAGCAAGGAGCCCGATGTAGGACTCGATTCCAGGACCCTGGGATCATGACCTGAGCCGAAGGCAGACACTTAACAACTGAGCCACCCAAGTGCCCCCAGATTTTTAAAATATAATTTACTTGCTTTGAGAGAGAAAGAGAGAGAACATGAGTGGGAGGAAGGGCAGAGGGAGGGAATCTTTCAAGCAGACTCCCCACTGATGAGGAAGCCTGAAAAGTTGGGGGTGAGGGCTGCAGCTGTAGGGCTCAATCCCACAACCTAAGACTATGACCTGAGTCAAAACCTAGAGTTGGATGCCTAACTGACTGAACCACCCAAGTGCTCCAAATCTTTTTTTTTTTTTTTTTAAGATTTTACTTATTGGGATGCCTGGTTGGCATCAGTCAGTTAAGCATCTGCCTTCAGCTCAGGTCATGATCTTGGGATGCTGTGATCCAGCCCCGCATTGGGCTCCCTGCTCAGTGGGGAGCCTGCTTCTCTGTCTCCCACTGCCCCTCTGCCCTGCTTGTGCTCTCTGTCTCAAATGAATAAATTAAAAATATTTTTAAAAAAGGATTTTGTGGGGCGCCTGGGTGGCTCAGTGGGTTAAAGCCTCTGCTTTCGGCTCAGGTCGTGATCCCAGGGTCCTGGGATCGAGCCCCACATCGGGCTCTCCGCTCTGCAGAGAGCCTGCTTCCTCCTCTCTCTTCCTGCCTGCCTCTCTTGCCTACTTGTAATCTCTGTCTGTCAAATAAATAAATAAATAAATAAAAAGGATTTTGTTTGTTTTTGAGAGCATAAGCGGCTGGCGGTGGGGGTGGGGGTGGGGATATGGGGACGGGAGGGAGAAGCAGGCTCCCTGCTGAGCAGGGAACCCAATGCGGGGCTTGATCACAGCACCGCAGGATCATGACCTGAGCCAAAGGTAGATGCTTAACCGACTGATGCCACGCAGGTGCCCCGCCAGTGTTACTAAATTAACAAAGCTAGGAGAATGTCATAGACAGTATGTTTGTTTGTTTGTTTTGTTTTGTTTTTGTTTTTAAAGATTTTTTTTTACTTAACAGAGACAGAGATCACAACTAGGCAGAGAGGCAGGTAGAGAGAGAGGGGGAAGCAGGCTCCCTGCTGAACAGAGAGCCCAATGCGGGGCTCAATCCCAGAACCCTGGGACCATGACCTGAGCCGAAGGCAGACGCCTAACGACTAAGCTGCCCAGGCGACCCCTGACACATTCTTTTAAAAAGACAGAAAATGGGCTGGAATATAGAAGCATTTTTATTTGAACAACCAACCAAAGAACTGATTCTCTAATTAGCTAGGGAGGTTGGTGTAGCAGGGCTCTTTTGGGGCAGGGCCTGTCGGATAGCAGTGATTCGGAAGTTGTCCCCACGGGGGCAGCAGAGAGCACTGATAAAGAACCTGGGAAGTTTCTGAAACCAGGGAGAAGGGTAGCACGTAAATATTGGGTAACATTTGTAAGAGTACTTACTATGGGCTGGGCTGTATGCTAACACCTCATATATGTTAATTTCATATAATCATTAAAACAATGACCTATGGGGTGGATGTTGTATTTGCCCTTTTACAGATGAGAAAAGCTCAGAGAAATTAAGGAACTCGTCCAAAGACTTATTGGTTAAAGTCAGAGCAGGGGAACAAAAAAGGGAGCCGGTTAAGGAGAGTTTTAGAAAGATCATTAGGAATCGGTGACGGTGGTCCTCCTTCTTCTATTCAGGAGCGAGGAGACACTGGAATTCTAGCTTATAGTTTGGCTTATATTTGGGTTTGAAGCTGAAATGAGGGTTGGCGCTAGTAAAATGTTGGGTGAAAATGAGTAACAGGAACAGCCTGCAGTTAATGGGGACCCAAGAACTAGAGAGAACAGAAAGGTAAGCTGCTGTAGGATAAAGTTCAAGAGTAAAGGGGACAGGGATATGGGAATCAGAATGGCCCTGGAAGTCAAGAGGATACTTAGAACAGTGGGTTGTTAACAGTGGAATCTTCTTTAAGGCAATGTCTGTTCTGTAAAGATCTTAATTTTGGCAGAGCTGGGGAAGAGCATGGACTAGGACAAGCAGTCCTAACAGAGCATTCAGATCAACAAAGGTACAACATCTACTATTTGAATTGGTACGATCGTTGATTTGGAAAAAAAAAAACAACAAAAAACACTTAGTGGGGACACAGTAGCTATCTGGAGCACTGATATGTAGCTGAGGGGGGAAAACGGGACCAATAAGCAGAAGTGACAAAGAGAGAGATTCTCCCCAGTTCAGGAAAAATGCTTTCTAATCACTGAGCATTAGCGAGTTTAAAACGACAGGCAGGACACAGTGGAACTGGGAGCACATGAAAGGTAGCTGAGGGATGTCAGGTTAAAGATTCCACCGAAGGAAGGGACAGCTGTGGGAACAGGGTTGAGAAGTAGAGGAGGAGGGGAATCGGGACCAAGCTGAAGGGGCCGGTGTTGGAAAGTTGGAGGGATGATTTCTTGGCTGAGGCTCCAAGGAAGGGATTGGAGCTGATGTAAAGAAACATCACAGCTGTCTGGGTCCTGATGAGTCTTCCTCTAGGAAAAGCCAGGGAGCATTCTGTGAAGAACATCAGGCTGTAGAGGAGGCTGCGTACAAAGGAACAGAGTTTGGTGGGCTCAGGGGGAAAATGAGTGGGGTAGAGATTCCGACTTTGTCTAATGGATGCAACCTTCTAAAGCAGAGGTTGTTCATCTCCAGACAATTGTGCTTTTTCATTTTCTTGCAAAAACTCATTCCTCCTTGAAGCTGATGCCACTGGCTCCTTTACCCTTTAGCCCTCATGCTTGTTGACATCAGCACCTTGTTCAGTAAACTCTCAGCCAGCTCTTCCTCTCATTCTGGGTGGTTTTAGGAAAATCTGTATGACTCCTAGTTACCGCTTTTTTTAAATGAGAGTTTATTTTTACTTACACGTATTTTTTCCCTAGTTACTGCTTGACCTTTTCAACTCCAACCTATACTCCTACTTTCAATTCCTTATCTTCACGTTCTTGCGACACAAGTCTGTCTTTTCTTTTCTTTCTTCCTTTCTTTTTTTTTTAAAGAGCTAATCCAGCTCCAATTTATTTTTTATTTTATTTTTTCAAGTAACCTTTACACCCAGTGTGAGGCTTGAACTCACAATCTCGAGATCAAGAGCTGAATGCTCTACCCACTGGGCCAGCCAGGCACCCTCACAAAGGTTTTTCTTCCTTTTTTTAAGATTTTATTTATTTATTTGGGAGACAGAGAGAGCACAAGCGAGGAGGGAGGGAGAGGGAGAAGCAGGCTCCTCGCTGAACAGGGAGCCCAACGTGGAACTCAATCCCAAGACCTGAGATCATGACCTGAGCCAAAGGCAGGGGCTCAACTGACTGTGCCACCCAGGCGCCTCCACCCCGCCCCCCCTCCGGTTCTTCTTGATAGCAGCTTCAGTGCCATAGTAAGGATCAGGAGAGGCAGCACTGGTGGGGCCAGAGGTGGCTTCAAGGTCCCTTGAAAGACTGGAACGGGCAGCCATGATCCGTAAGGGTGGAACAGCACAGGGCTCAAATCCCACGTAATATCCGGGGGAAGGTTCACAATCTGGATTTGGCCAAGCTTCTAGGAAAATTAGGTCTGGAGCTAAAGGCACCTTTCCTATTAGCTGCCTTTCTGGGGATATGTGACACTTTTAACAACTCTGATCCTCTTGAAACGCTCTCTTCCTGGGCACCTGGGTGGCTCAGTTGGTTAAGCATCTGCCTTCAGCTCAGGTCATGATCCAGGGGCCTGGATGGAGCCTCAAGGCTGGCACTGGGCTCCCTGCTCAGCGGGGTGTCTGCTTCTTCCTCTTCCCCACCCTCAAATAAATAAATAAAATCTTAAAGAAAAAAAAAAAAAAAACCACTCTCTTCCCTCAGATTCTGTAAGAATCATCACTTAATTTTTATTCTTTCTCATTGGCTGTTCCTTTTCAAAGATTCTCCAAGGGCTCCTCTTCACGAATTACAAATGTTGGAATTCCCCCAGAGCACTCTTCTTAGCCCTCTGCTGTTCTCTGGAGTTTGCCCAAATCCATGGCTTCAAGTGCCACCGAAATGTTCGTGATTCAGAATTTCTGGCCTATACATCACTGGAGTTTTAAAAAAGTAGCTTTCTATAAAAGTAATATCATGTACATAGTAAAACAAATTCAAACAGTAAAGATGGATCTAAAATAATAAATAAAAATCTTCATCCTTCATCCTCCTCAGGCCCATTCTTCATGTCATTCTTCACTTTTTAAAAAATCTTGTTTATTTGAGAGAGAGCGTGAGCGAGTGAGCAGGATGCCAAGACTCTGGGATCATGACCTGAACGGAAGGCAGACACTTAACCGACTGAGCCCCGAGGTGCCCCCATGGTTAACTGTTAAATGCCTGTGTAAACGTGCCATCCGTATTCTTCTACTCATGCTTTTCTTTCCATTGAGTAATTTCCCTTTAATTCTCCCTTATTCAGATCTGCATATTCAATTGCCATTGGTACCATAGGCCTGACTGTCCCACAGGGATCTGAAAGTCCTCCCCTTTCTGTGGAATCCTGACCCATGCTACACCCTACGGCTAGCCTCTTTTTTACAGTCAACACCACCAGAAAACTCTTTCTACATTGTTCATTTTCAGTCACTCAGTTTACTTCACTCTGGTTTCTATCCCACAGTATCTCCGAAACAACTTTCTCCAAAATTACCAAAGGACTTCCTCTTGCAATACCCAATGGACACATTGTAGTACAAAGCTCGCCTAACCTGTTACCTTTAACCCTCTGACCGGTTTCCCTGGTACTTCACTCCTGGATTATTTCCCTTCTGTCTGCCCCTTCTCAGTGTCCCTTTCTCTGTTTTCTGCCCTCATCTCATTCTCCAGATGCAGATTCTCCTCTCTAGACCGTCTTATCCACGTCCCTGGCTTCAACACCTATGTTCACACGCTCGCTCGCGCACACGCCCCCAACTTTGGGGCTTCCAACCCACATGATCTCATATGCGGCTGTCCAATGAATGGGTATCTAAACTAACAGCGCACCTAAACTCATTCTCTCTCCCCAAACCGAACAGAAAATGGCATCACTTTTCCTCGGTTACCCAACTCCATATACTGGGCACTAACCTCTGCCTCAGCCCCGTTTCCGATGTTTTTTCCCATCCGCACTCTCCCTCCTCTGGGTCAGACCACTGCCCTCTGTCGCTGGAGAAGAGCTTCCCAACTGTTCTGGCCCCTAATTTCGTTCCCTCCTACCCATTCTACCCACTGCAACCAGCGATCTTTTAAAAATGCAAATACAATTGTTCACTTCTCTGCCAAGGCTCTTCAAAGTTGACTCGCTGCCCGTCGGGTAAAATCAACGCACTGACAAGGCCTTGCGTAATCGCTCCCTCCCATTCTCACGGGCCTCATATATTACCTCCTTTAACCAACACGCCGCTGACAGCTCCAGAACGCACCCGGCCCCCCAGCCCCATCTCCCGCCAGTCCAGGAAGCGGGCGCTTAACAGGCAAACGCTCAAAGAACGAAATCCGAGGGCCATCCGGGCAGCACTTTCAGCTCCGGACGGAGGTCTACCGAACGTCCGGCTCTACCGGAAGTTCGGGGCAAAGGTCAAACCCCGATCGTGACCCTTTCCCGAGGTTCGCGGGGCCGTTCGACCCTTGCAGTATTCCGCCCTTATGAGTCATGGCTGCTGGTCCCAGTCTTTCGATGGGTCTCGAAGTCGACGGCCGCCAGCTCTGGCGCCCCCAGTGTTCCCGCACTCGAGAATGCAACCCTCACTGCCTCCTCACTAGGGCCCTGAAGCCGCCGTCAGGAAGAACCTGCGGTGCCCGCTTGCCCCAAAGCAAGATGGCGGCCAGTCTCTAGCGTCTCTTCCCACACTGAAGCTGTCCACGCCCCGGTTAATGCCGCCGCCAGGCTGCCCTCACCTAGCATGGCCACCCCGGCTCATGCCTCACTATGGTCTGGAAGCCGCCGCTAACCGGCCAAGTTCCGGGAGGCGCTGCTCAGGACGAGGCCGCACCCCCTCCCCCACGCCCGCGGCGGCGGCGGCGGCGGCGGCAGCGGCGGCTGGAGCCCGGATGCGGCGGCGTGCGACGGGCCGGGAGGGCGGCGCGGATGGATCCAACATGGCGGCGCCGAGCCTGAGCCGAGAGTGAGGCGGCGGGGCGGCGGAGTGGGGAGGGGGAGGCGAGCGGGACGGGGCGGGGCCGGGCGGGGCCGCGGAGGGCTTGGGGAAGGAAAGTGGAGGGGGAGGCGGAGGCGACGTCCAGCCCGAGAACCTCGAGAGAGGGAGGTGACGGGACGCTGCGAGGTGGGGGAGGGGAGCGGCCGAGGGGGCGTGCGGGGGAGGTGGCAACTGTGGGAGAGGGCAGGGGCGAGGCGGGGGAGTGGGCGCGGGAGGGGCGTAAACAAGGGCCGGGCCGGGCCGGGGGTGTTGGCGCGGCCGAGGTGGGAGTGGGGCTGCGATCCCGCCGGATTGAGGGCGGTGGGCGCGGGGGGGAGCGGCCGGGGGTGCGAAGGGGAAGGGGCTGGTGGCATGTGGTGGGAGGGACTGGACTCTTGAGAGCGGTGTTGTGAGGAGGTGGGAAGGGATGAGGAGGGGACTTCAGACGTTTTGGGGGAGGTTTTGAAAGTGTTACATTGGAGGTGGGAGGGGGAAGGGCCTAGGGGAGAATTTGGGTGGAAAAGGAGAGCACGGAGGTTTGGGGGAACGGAGAGCGTGGCGGTGTGACGAGGGAATGGGGAAAGTGAGAGACTAGGAGGAAAGTTTGGGAGGAAGGGAAATGGGCTGGGAGACAGGACCG
Organism: Mellivora capensis; assembly: GCA_004024625.1. NCBI lineage: Eukaryota > Metazoa > Chordata > Mammalia > Carnivora > Mustelidae > Mellivora > Mellivora capensis. The sequence goes on along the minus strand of PISX010001126.1, from coordinate 89,732 downwards.
TGGAGCTGCACGGGTGAGAGAGGTTGGGGGTTTCCCTCCCAGTCCCCCCAAAGGAAGAGAGAGCAGAGTTAAGCGGCATCAGTTGCAACCAATTCTAATTGCGAGGCCTTTAGCTTTTAATAGGGTGGGAAGGGCAGAAGAGAATGGCTCAGAGAATTGGGGTTGGATGAGGGCTCAACTGGATTTGCTTTCCAAAGGCTCCCCGATACTGCTCCCTTGTTTTTCCTGGTTACCCAAAGAAGGGGAAATGGGGAAGCCAGTGTCATTGCCACCAAAGTGTAGAAGGAGTAAAGGAGTTTTCTAGTTTCTAGCAATTAGCAGTGTAAGAATGGGGAAACAGCCGTGCTGAGTTGGACCCCTGTATGCCAGGGTGGAGGCTCTGGGAGTCTGAGAAAGGGAACAGAAAACAGGGTGGCATCTAGGCAACCTGGATAATTGAATGAGTGCTTTAGTTTCCAGACCTTTCTTTTGCTGTTTAAGTGCTAAGAGGGAGGGGTCAGTATTCGCATATAGAAAATATTCCCTGGTGAAATGTAGCTGAATGAGTGGATGCAGCCCTGGTGGCTATTTTGTCCACACTGTGTGCTAAGGGAAAGGGAAAGGGCGGAAGACAATTTGGAGGATAGTTCTGCTCTGAGAAGCAAAGTGATAGAAAGTGCCTTCCTTAGCTGTAATCATTTATCTGTCTTCGGTTCTCCCTAAAGTTGAAAGTCAATGTTAATATTGTAACAAAATAGGTGGCTCTCCTAAGGAATTGAGCAGTCAGGTGAGAAGGTAGCAGAGGATAATTGGTTTTCCTACAAGTTGTTGAATTGCCCACAAGTTGCCATGAACCATTGAGGCTGGAAATTCTTGGGAGTTGGTATTGTTTTGTGACTGGGTTAGTAGAGAGTTAGGGGAAGCCTGGGGAGTTGGTTGGGGGTGAGTTCTCTCATTTAGCTCTGAGTGGATCATTTTAATCAAAATGGCTTTAGGGTGTCTGTGTATCCTTGTAACCAAGAGTAACTCGTTGGGCCTTTGATGTTTCAAAATAAAGCTTGAAAACTGACTCTTCCCCCCCCCCCCATTTGTTTTTATTTTGCTGCTGGCTTCCAACCTTGTGCTAGGAAGAGACCTGGGAAATTAAGTTTCTTGCAAAGGTAAGTCTGGGACTTTTTTTTGTTTTTGAACAATGGAAGGGAATGAATGGGAATGGCATGAGACATGTATTGGGGTTGAGCCCAGTAATGGGTTAGATGCTGGAAAAATGAGTTTTCACCTACACAGCTGAGTGAATGAGGTCTGTTGCAGTCACTGTCTTTCTGGGTAACTGGAGATTGGTAGGAAGGAAAACAGAAGTTAGGTGTTTGGGGGCAAGACCCCAGCTTTGGTTTGTTATTATCTAGTCATTTTGGTCAGCTCAGATAGAAACATTGTTTAGCATATGGAACATTGTACTCTAACACAACCGGCTACTAATTTACCCTTGGGGGGTTGCAGAGGGTGAGGAGGGCACCTTCCATGGGAAGGCTTTTTCTCTAGCTTACACTTTCTTCTAGTTGTTCAGGGTTCCTGGAATTTTCCTATTGAAAACATACTATATAATTCTTAAAAAAAATTTTTTTTTTAAAGATTTTATTTATTTCTTTGGCAGAGAGAGAAAGCTCAAGCAGGGGGAGCATCAGGCCAAGGGAGAGAGAGAGAAGCAGGCTCCCCACTGAGCAGGGAGCCCGATGTGGGGCTTGATCCCAGGACCCTGGGATCAGGACCTGAGGTGAAGGCATACTGACTGGCTTTACTGACTGAGCCACCCAGGCGCCCCACATACTATATAATTCTGACTTCTAGATATTTGGTTACATTTTCACTGTCCCACCAGCAAGAAAGCTCTGACTCTCTCTCAGTCATCTTGAAGCTTTTCCATGTTTTCATTCCAGGTTTGAAGACATCACTCTTTTTTTACTTCTTCCACATGACTTTCCTCCCTAAGGGCTTCAGAGAGAGATTCAAATACTTCTGGTTTTGTGAAAATGTAGATGTCATCTCTGTTGAGATAAAACTAGAGTTTTGTCTTCATTTCAAGAGATCATTCTTTTTGCATTTTTTTAAAAGATTTTATTTATTTTTTAGAGAGGCAATGAGAGAAAGCACGAGCAGGGAGGAAAGGGAGAAGCAGGTTCCCAGCAAACAGGGAGCACAATGTGGGGCCCGATCCCTGGACTCCAAGATCATGACCTGAGCCCAAGGCAGATGCTTAACCGACTGAGCCACCCAGGCGCCCCTCTTTCTGTATGTCTTCCACATGACTGTCCTCTACGGGCTTCTGAGAGAGTCAAGTACCTCAAAAACCACAGATGTCATTCCTGGTTGGGATGAGACTAGACTGCTTGGAAGCGGAAACCTGATAGGCTGTTCTATAGATACATATAGACTGTGGGCACTTGGCTGGTTTGGACCTCCCTAAAGAAAACAAACAAAAAACTACAACTCCAGGAAATGCAGCAATTCCTGGGAATAAAAAATTATTCTTGGGGGTAAAAATAATAGTAATAATAAAAAAATTGGGAAACTGTAACGGGGGAATCATATCAGGTTCTCAAACGGACCCAAACCAGCCGGCGGGATCAGGACTCCTTGACTGGAGTTTTTTGTCTCTTGATATCTGGCAATATGTCAGACACCAGGACTTAGGAGTTCTTTTTAATCTATTTACAGGGGGTACGTTCTTCTTACTACTCTGCTATCTTTCATCTAGGATCTCTGTATATTTTAAGCTGTGTTCCCAAGCTTCACTGCCACAAAAAGCTGAGTATATTTTGGTTGAAGAGGAAGTTGGCCCTGTTCTTTTAATGCTGAAGTTAGATAGATTCTTGGAACCCCATCTGGATTGCCAAATGAGTGAACTCACCATCCTAAACGATAAGTAACTGGGTAGGGGGGCTGCGTATTAGCCTGCATGTCAGCCTCCTTACATTTCTTTCAAGGACATGGCCTTGGGAAACTTACACTTCTTCTACATTTTGCTTCATTGAGTAAGCAGAATGTCTGATCAGCAGTTGAACAAGGAAGGGTCTGCAGCTGGTCTAGTTTCAGGACTTTAAGGATGACTGTGCAAGGGTTAAGTGCCGGATCCCTTTTGTTTGTCTTGCAGAGGATGGCATTTCTCTTATCTTCACAGAGGTCCAGCTTGAACTAGGTCACATTCGACCTCCCGGGATGGGGCAGAAGAGAGTATAGCCTCACCACTTGCTGCTCACCTGAATGGCAACAGCAGGTGATAGAGAAGCCAGGGTTGGAGTGGGATGGAACTCCTTAGTGCTCTTGAACTTGAGAGTTAAATAAGTCTGTGTCTGACTGGCTTTTCTTTTCTTCTGGAATATTGTTGGATGGGTTTGGGTCAGAAGGACCCAGTGGCTTCCCTCTCTAGATCTAGGGTGGAAAGTGACATGCCGTCTCTCTTCTTTTGACCCTTCATCATGGTCCATCTACAATAGGGTTTCTCAGCGTAAGCATTTTTTTTTTTTAAGATTTTATTTATTTGAGAGACAATGCATGCACATGTGTGCGTGTGTAAACGTGAGAGGGGGAAAGGGCAGAGGGAGAAGGAGAAGCAGACTCCCCACCGAGTAGGGAACCCGCCACAACACAGGGCTTGATCCCAGGATCTGGGGATCATGGCCCAAGCCGAAGGCAGACAGTTAACCAAGTGAGCCACCCAGGCATCCCTCATTATCGACATTTTAGGCTGGATAAGTCTGTGTCGTGGGGGCTGTCCTGTGCATTATAAGATGTTTAGAAGCATCCACGGCCTCTGTTTGGCGCAGGCCGGTAGCGCGGTCCCTTGCCCCCTCCAGTGTCATGGTCTAAAATGTCTCCCAACATTGCTGCACTTCCCCTGGGGGAGGGGGGCAGAATCCTCCCTGGTTGAGAACGACTGACCTAGAAGCTCTGATATTTCCTGGCACTTTCAGTGATCCAGCCTGGGATCTAGGACTTAAAGGTGGCTGTTTTTTCCCTCAAATCTAGAGAGTTAACCCTCAGAGGACAGAAGTCTGTTAGAGAATTGCATCCATTGATATGTGATTAGGACCATAGCGCTTTCCTGTATTTGGCCTCATTTTCCAGGGGGAAGGTATGTGGGGACAATATTCCTTCCCTTCTGGGCGTTTATAGTCGGGACCCTTTGAATTCGGGAGCTCTCTAGCCACCTGCTCTTTGGATTGATTGAATGTGAAACCTTCCCATCTGCTTTTTCTGGGCTCCTTGCAGCCAGCAGCTGGCCAAAAGGAACAGGTGGGATGGGGAACAGGGAGAGGTCTAGGGAGGCTCAGTTTTCTCATGTTGCCTGCTATGAGCAAGGAGTTACTTTCCCTCAGTCCCCCACCCCGTCCCCCCTGTTCGTACCAGAAACTACAACAGGTGAAACAAGAGGAGGAGGCAGAGAAAACCAGCCCGTAGTAGGGTAGCTGTTTTCCCAGCTGTTTCCCATGCTCAGGGGTGGGGGGTGGGGCATCTGGGTTCTCGTAAGCAGATACGAGCTATTTTTCTTGTCCACGTATGGGCACCCATGATACAGGGCTAAGTGATTCTAGGGTGTACCTCCCCTTTTCTTAAGGGAAGGAGTCTCTGCTTGCATTTTAGGATTACTGAGGAAGAGAAGACCAGGTCCTATATGCTCTTTAGTTTTCACAGAGCCCATCAGCTTGACTCTTCTGAAGCAGCTTATCGTTTTTATTCTCTTTCTTAACCTAGCCTCAGTTTCTTGGTATATAAAATAGGGCAGTCTGTCCTGTTGCTGAGGAGGGTGCTGGGGAATGGGTAGTTCTGCACAGTGTGGGGGAGGCTGCAGCTGACTGGAGTGTATGCAGGTAAGGAGGTTGTGTGTATCGGTTTCTAACAAAGCCCTCTCTCGGACTTGTAGGAGTTTCTTCATCAGTATTGCTTGCGATGATATCCTGGAGACTAAGTTCAGTTCAGGAGGTCGTGAGTACTGTGTGCCAGTCTCAGCCGTTGCTAGGCACTGGGGATGTAAGGATGAGTATGACTTAGTCCATCTACATGAGTTGTTTAAGGTCTACTAAGATAATGAATACACGGATAGTTTTAGTACACTTTGATAAGGGGTTTAAAGGGGATACGCACGATGTGCCATGGGGGCACAGAAGAGGACTACTTAGCCTGGCATGGAGGTGTGGAGGCTGAATTCGAAGATGGTGTCTGAGCTGACTTTTAAAGGATGAGTAGGAGTTAGCCATCTGCAAAAGGGTGGTGACGGGGCATATATGGGACAGTGGAGGGAGAGGGACACTCCAGCAAAAGGAACAGGCTGAGGAAATACCGCATGCTGTATCTGAGCTATAAACAAACTGGTAATGGGGGAAAATAAAAAGTGGGTTATGAGGTTGGAGGGGTAGTCAGGGCCTGACCTTAGAGGTTTCAGGTGCTGTGTAAGGAGTTTACCAGTGTTCTTATAGGTAAGGAGGAGGCTGTAGATAGGTCTTAAGCAGAAAAGTGATGTGGTCTGTTGTGCATTTTATTTATTTTTCTACAGATTTTATTTATTTAGAGAGCAAGCATGAGCAGGAGGGATGGAGGGAGAGAGAGAGAGTCTCTAGCAGACCCTGTGTTGAGCACGGAGCCCGATGTGGGGCTCTGTCCCAGGACCCTGCGATCATGACCTGAGCAGAAAGCAAGAGTCAGATGCTTAACCAACTGTGCCACCCAGGTGCCCCTCAGTTGTGTGTTTTAGATAGCTAATTTAGCTGGATGTGGGGAATGGATTTAGGTGGGTTAAGACGGTTGGTAAGGAGAGCCCCTGAAGAGGGTGTTATCCATAGTCCCGGAGACAGATTATTGGGACCCGAACCAGGGCAGGGGCTGTGGAAAGGTGAGGGGATTTAAGACACATTTTCAGAAGTGGCTTCAATAGGAGCTTATGATGAATTGAGTGACTGGAGCCGTGGCCAGGGTGGAGCAGCGTTGGGCGGCACGGTCTGGTGGAGCGGCACGCATGCGTGACTAGTGTGGACACGGAAGCCTCTGAACTTGAGGCTTGGTTACTGGCTGGTCATTAACATTACCTAGCTTGATGGTGGAACTTTGTGAATCAAATACCAAATGATAGGGGCGCTCAGTGGGTTGAGCCTCTGCCTTTGGCTCAGGTCATGATCTCAGGGTCCTGGGATCGAGCCCTACATCGGGCTCTCTGCTCCCTAGCCTGCTTCCCCTGCTCTCTTTAAACCTGCCTCTCTGCCTACTTGTGATCTCTCTCTCTGTCAAATAAATAAAAATCTTAAAAAGAAAAACAAATTATAGAATGAATGTCAGGCTGCTGTCAGTCATTGTGAGGGGATGGGCAGATGACAACCAGGAGGGAAGGTTAGAAGGGGCATATGCATGTGGTGTGTGGACATCAAGGGAGTACACCTGGCATAGGAGAATTAGAAGAGCTCATGCGGGAGCTTTGAGCTTATTAATGTTTGTTGATTTGAATCCATGAGTTTGGGTGAATAGTACTGATTAACCTCCTGTGCAGTTACGCTTCTGAACTTGGTTGGATTGTAGGAAAAATGAGGATGGGATTGAGGGGGATGGGTCTGGGCCGCAGAGGTCGAGGATGATTGTCTCTATGAAATCTCTTTCTGGGGGCACCTGGGTGGCTCAGTGGGTTAAAGCCTCTGCCTTCGGCTCGGGTCATGATCTCAGGGTCCTAGGATCGAGCCCCGCATCGGGCTCTCTGCTCGGTGGGGAGCCTGCTTCCCCCTCTCTCTCTGCCTGCTTCTCTGCCTACTTGTGATCTCTGTCTGTCAAATAAATGAATAAAAGTCTTAAAAAAAAAAAAAAGAAATTTCTTTCTGTTGGCACAGCGATTTCACATGTTTTTTCTAATTGGACCCTTGACAAGTCTGGAGAGTACTTTTATTCGTGTTTTGGTGTGGGGGGGGCAGTGACTCACACGAGGTCTCCAGCTCCACAGCTGGCTAATGACACAGGCAGACCTGAAACTACTTCTCACCCCAAAGACTGTCTGTCTCCCTCCAGTCTGTAAGTTCCTCTGCTGCAGCCTCCATGTTAGTTTAGAGTGAACTGTCTCCTTTTCAGTTTTGCCTACATTTTAGAGGTGAGCCGGTTGGGGGGTGGGAGGGAGAGCACAAGGACTGAAAAGAGTATTTGGGGCACAGGAGAACAATCGGGGAACATCTAATAGCAACTCCCGCTGAATATGCTGCATGGAAATTGCAGAGAACGTTCTCTTACGGAAAGTGACTCAGGACTTAGGACAACCTCTGTTGGATGGGAGAGCTCTAGGCTTTATGTTTCAATGAACACTTACGGAGCATTACCCCATGCCAGGCCTTGTGTCAGGGGCTGGGGATAGACGAGTGGATGAGACTAGTTCTGGCCCTCAAGTAGCTCACAGGTTCTCTCCTTGTGCTTGCAGTACAGTGGGGATCGCAGCCGCCGCGCAGGGATTCTGGAAAGCCTCGCGCGCCTGAGCCCCCAGCATGGCGGGCCTGAAGCGGCGGGCGAGCCAGGTGTGGCCGGAAGAGCGCGGCGAGCAGGAACACGGGCTGTACAGCCTCCACCGCATGTTCGACATCGTGGGCACCCACCTGACACACAGAGATGTGCGCGTCCTTTCTTTCCTCTTTGTTGATGTCATCGATGACCACGAGCGGGGCCTCATCCGCGACGGTCGTGACTTCTTACTGGCGTTGGAGCGCCAGGGCCGCTGTGACGAGAGTAACTTTCGCCAGGTGCTGCAGCTGCTGCGTATCATCACGCGCCACGACCTGCTGCCCTACGTCACCCTCAAGCGGAGGCGGGCCGGTGAGCGGAGCCCGGGGGCCCGGCGGGCTTGGGGGAGGCCGGGGCCGAGCGGCCTGGGAGTCCAGACGGGACGGGGTGTTGACCCTGGGGGCTCCCTGGGACAAGAGAGGAGACGAGTTAGAAGAGAGGGCTGGATCTTTTCCTGAATGACTCCCTCCCCTCCTATAGTGTGCCCCGATCTTGTAGACAAGTATCTGGAGGAGACATCCATTCGCTATGTGACCCCCAGGGCCCTCAGCGATCCAGAACCGAGGCCTCCACAACCCCCCAAAACAGGTAAGAAGATAGTAACTCTCCTAATGTTCATCTTCAAGAAAGAAGACAGCAGGGCACCTGGCCCGTTCAGTAGAGCACGCGACTTTCCATCTTGAGGTCATGAGTTGGAGCCCCGTGTTGGGTGTAGGGCTTACTTTAAAGAAAAGGGGGTGCGCCTGGGTGGCACAGTCGGTTGAGCGTCCGACTCTTGGTTTTGGCTCAGGTCATGCTCTCAGGGTTGTGGGATTGAGCCCCGCGTTGGGCTTCTTGCTCTATGGAAAGACTGCTGGAGATTTTCTGTCTTCTCCTGCTCTCCCTCTTGCCCCTCCTCCCTGCACTAATGCATACTTTTTTTCAAAAAAAAAAAAAAAAAAAAAGACACCAAACCCATCCTTTTTCCAGCTTTGCCAGCCTGAATGAAAAGATACTGTGTTTCTCACCACTGCGCACCCCCTCCACCCCCCAATATCTAGTCCCATGAAAATCAGGTGAGGTGTTAATGCTTCACCTGGGTCCTGTAACTGTCCCCACATTTTGTCCTCTTTTCAGGTCACTTTACTGATAAAAGCTTTTAGGGCTAAGTCTAAAAGATTCCTTTCTCATTCCAAGGGAAGTGTTTACATTTCTGCTTTTACCGTACTATGTTTTTTTCCCTTTCTACCCTCTGGTCAGTGCCTCCCCACTACCCTGTGGTGTGCTGCCCCACCTCGGGCCCTCAGATGTGTAGCAAGCGGCCAGCTCGAGGGAGAGCCACCCTTGGGAGCCAACGAAAACGCCGGAAGTCAGTAACGCCAGACCCCAAGGAAAAGCAGACATGTGGTGAGGAAGTTGAAGGGCGCTAGAGGCGGCATAGACTTGAAGGCAAACGCAGCTGCTGCGAGGGTTCTAGAGGCAGGGTGGGCCTGAGCAGGGAGACAGAACTGCTGAGATACCGGGCGGTGTAAGGCTGGGGTCGAATGGTTGAATGACCTGCTGGGATGGAATAGTTCAGTCTCTGGGGAGAGAACTCCTTGGTCTCTGGCAGAGTACCTCTCAGCTCACTCTAGTTAATACAACAGCAGAGGGACGCCGTGACGACATCCGTACCGTCGGGGGAACCAGGCATGACCGAGTACTAGAAGGAACTCAGGTGCCTGTTAGTTAGGAGGGGATCTCCTAGAAGTAAGGTGCTGTTGGTGAGCAGTGGCCATGACCTGCCCCGAGCTTGGCCCATTTGAGGGAAACTCTGGTGTCGAGGCAAGGATTAGGGGGTACAGAGAGAAGAAGTCGTCCTGGGGAGAGGCAGCGAAGCGGGCAGGCAAGGCACCCAGCTTCCCCGCCCAGCCGTTCGGGTCCCCCTTTGGCACGTGGGTTGTCCGTGCCCCCTCGCTGCAACCCCGTGTGCGTGTCTTCTGTCCCCCCAGACATCAGACTGCGGGTCCGGGCTGAGTACTGCCAGCATGAGACTGCTCTGCAGGGCAACGTGTTCTCTAACAAGCAGGACCCACTGGAGCGCCAGTTTGAGCGCTTTAACCAGGCCAACACCATCCTCAAGTCTCGGGACCTGGGCTCCATCATCTGTGACATCAAGTTCTCCGAGCTTACCTACCTCGACGCATTCTGGCGCGACTACATCAACGGCTCGCTACTAGAGGCGCTCAAAGGCGTCTTTATCACAGACTCCCTCAAGCAGGCTGTGGGCCACGAAGCCATCAAGCTGCTGGTGAACGTGGACGAGGAGGACTACGAGCTGGGCCGGCAGAAGCTCCTGAGGAACTTGATGCTGCAGGCCCTGCCCTGACCTTCCCTCTCTCTGCTCGGGGGACTAGGCCCACCGCCCGCCTCTGGGGCTTACATACTGTTCTGGGGTTTGTTCTCTGCCCTTCCGACCAGTCACACCCCGTTTTTTTTTTTTTTTTTTTTTTTTTTAAGGAAGAGACGAACATGGAAGTGGTGTTCCCCACCCCTCCCTGCACCCACATGCCTGGGCCTCCCCTTTGTGTCCCTTTTCCACGTACCCTCCTAATGTGTGTCTCTACAGCCACCTTGCCACTGAGCCGTAAGACAAACGTAGGGGGAGAAGCAAAGGCTACGGAACGCAGTCTGTAAGGGCTGGAAGTGAACACTGCTTTTGGGTGCGTCGCGGGGTTATCCGTACTTCTGGCTTTATGAGGGCTCTTCAGTTTTGTCTGAAAAACCAAAGGGCTGTGAGTAAGGGAGCTGTGTGGAAGTGGGACTCTGAAGTGTATTTTGGAAATGAATCACCACCCTCTCCCAAATTATAGAATTTTTAAAAAACAAAGAAGCTGTGGCCCTTTCCGCGCTCTCCTGGCCTCTGGTGCTGCTCCTCTCCCCCGTTCCTCCGTTCCAGGGCTGCAGACCTCTGCCTGGTGCGGCTCTGTCCTTTGTCCCCTTTGCCAAACCCTCTTCAAGGGAGGACTGGGTAAGAGGACTGGGTCAGCCGAGTTGCCCCTCCCGACAGAGTGGACGGAGAAGGGGGTGCTGATTAAAATACACTCCCCCTGAGAAGGGGAAGGGGGAGTGTGAGACTTCCCTTCCATGTTCAAGTGAAAATAAATCATGTAGCCTGCAGCCCTTTCCCCTTGGCTTTCTTCTGGCTGGGGCAAAGGGCATCACAGGTGCAAGTCGTTGAGTATCACCTCCTGTCTTCTCTTTCCTTCCCCATTCTCTAGCCCACCCCCACCCCCAAGCTTCGGAGCACGGGGCTGGGACATGCACTGAGTGTTGCACTTTTATTTGGGTAGGGAGGCATGGCGAGTGAGCCAGGAGGCCTAGCGCTGGAGCCTGGTCCCACTGGTGCACCACCACCTCCCCCTTGAGCTCCCAAAGGAGATGTCTGGACACAGACTTTACAATGATTCTATTTTTTTCAATGCCAGTGCTGCTCAGCCCTCAGCAGAACCTCAGTTTTCATGAAATAAACAGTGACTATATAAAATTCCACCTTTCTGAAACTGAAATCTGAGCTCAGGTGAAAGTTTCTTCTTTCCCAAGAAGCCGAGCCTGTGTTCCGTGGAGAGAGGCCAGGTTCTCCAGGTGAGGGGAGCCACGCCTGGGCCCTGCCTTCAAGTCACAGCCACACTAGCTCACGCGGGAGTCTCAACTCCCAGAAGTCAAAGTCTTAAGACAGCGGGTGGCCCAGACTGCCGTAGAGGTCAGGCCTGCGGTGCTGGAACACGGGCAGGTGTTGGCGCAACTGCCGCAGGTAACGGAGGTCAATCCGGGCAAGGCAGAGGCCTGGTCCTTCAGGGCAGCGGGCCACCACCGTCCCCCAGGGATCCACCACCATGCTGTGGCCATAGCTTGCTCTCTTCTCGTGGTGGCGTCCACACTGTGCTGCCGCCACCACGTAGCACTGGGTTTCAATGGCACGGGCCCGCAGCAATACCTGGGGGTGGGGAGATGTGTGTTCACTTAAGTAGGCAGCAGCTAGTGGGAAATTGATAGGTGATGAACATTACAGGCCAGTCTACTCATTGTGACCATTCTGATAATTGCCTGGGAACGATTTACTATGTTAATTATTCTTCAACATAATGAGAGGCAACAATCTAGGGAATGAACTTTCCCACTAGGTGGAGGGGGAAGAAAACCCTTCAGCTGGTAGGGCCAAGTTCAAAGAAGGCCTGTATGTGCGTGTGGTTTGTTCTTTTGTTTTGTTTCTAAAGACTGGATTGTTTATTTGAGAGAGGGAGAGAGCACAAGTAGGAGGGGCAGAGGGAGAGAATCCCAAGCAGACTCCGCACTGAGTGCAGAGCCCGATGAAGGGCTCGAAGGGCTCGATCCCACAACACCCAGATCATGACCTGAGCTGAAACCAAGACTCGAATGCTCAACCAACTGCACCCTCCAGGTGCCCTGGAGGCCCTTGTGTTTTGAAGAGGGGTCCTTTTACCTCCCAGTGGGCTGGGCCCGTAACAGATCCAAAAGCTGAAGGGTAGGTAAGTATTTCTGCTCCAGCCTGAGCCAGTGCCAGAGAGAGTTCCGGAAACCGCATATCATAGCAGATAGCTAGACCAACCTGGAATGAAAAACAACCTAATGCCCCTGTCCTGTTTGTCATAGCATCTAGGCATACCCACCGCCTACCCCACTCCTTAGGGCTTGCCATCCTCTATTACTTCAAAGTACATCTATTTTCCTCTTCCCCGCCTCATCCTTTCACAGCTCCCACCTTGCCTGCTGGTGTACTGACAGGAGACTCAAGACTGGGTCCAGGAATGGTAGAGTCGCTTTCACGCATAGGCCCCTGTCCCGGAATCTCCACATCACACAGATGGGTCTTCCTGTAAGTGGCCACCACTGACCCTGGAGGAAGAGGGAGTAGGAATACTCAGTGCTGGTGTTCTAGAAGCCCAGCTTAGTTCCTCTCCTCCCAGGGGGCTAGCTCATAAGCTAGGATGAGAACACCCCTAAAACTCTTGACCAAGGAAAACAGACCGAGGTGAGAAACAATTCTGCAGAATGTTAGTTTAGTTAGAAGAGTCAGGAAAGAGATGGCTAAAGAGTTACAAAGTCTCACCCTTGTTGTTCAGAAGCACATGGCAATTGTAGATTTTCTGAGTCTGCTCCCAGTCTTGGCCTCTCTCATGGAAACCACCCAAGGACAGCCAGAGTCCACATTCCCTGGGGGGTTGGAAGGTAAGGGGGAGGAGGCAACACTGGCAACTCTTCTCAATGTTTTACCCTCCTGTCTGGCAATTTGGGGACACTGCCCAACAAAGAAACTATCCTTCCCTCCCCCTTTCCCCGATACCTGGCAAGCTGGGTATATTCTCCCAAAAGGTTCCCACCCAGTGGTTCAGACAAGTGTAGTGTCTCTGCAGGGTCCCTTGCAATGAAGTCAAACGCCTCAGGCAGGAAGGCGAGGCAAGCACCCAGTCTTGCAGCCTCTCGAACAAGCTCAGCGCATGTTGTGAAGTTCTCCTGCTTGTCCGGTGTTGATGTTACCTGGCACACAGCCACCAGCGGCAGCTCCCAGGAAGAGGAGGAGATAGCCATGGCTCTGGCCCTGTGAGGCGGCACAGGCAGGACTCAGATATCCCAGAATGGGGAAATGGAAGTTGAATAGAGTCCCAAATGGGTTGCAGGAGGGCGGCAGGGCCCTCTGATTTCTCCTCCTCAGGGCACCCACCGATGAAATGTTCTGTGAATGGCCGGTACCCCTGTGTTTCCCATCCTCTATTCATTTAACAAACATTTCTTGAGCATCTACTAAGTGACAGGCACTGAGGACAGAGCAAAACATGTTACCTGGGCTGTGCACAAAGTACTGAGAGTCGAGGTATCCGGAGTCCAGGACACAGAAGAAGGGACAGGAGCTGGTGAGGAGGCCTGAAACGATGAAGCCCAGCCTGAGGAAGTGAGAAATCAGGACACCAACCACTCCCTCAAGCAGTGTATTTCTAGGATTCTCTGACTTCTCTCTTCATACTGTGCAGCTGAATCAGGGCCCTCCCAGTAAAACCCCCCAAGTCTTCAAAACACTCTTTAGTGTGAGTAATTATGAGCTACAGGAAGAGATCATAAAGTGGGAAGATGGAGGAAAGGACTTTGCTAGGCACCTGAATACCTGGGCCCTCAGGGATCTGTACTAAACTGAAGCCCTGGGCGCCCGGGTGGTTCAGTGGGTTGAAGCCTCTGCCTTCGGCTCAGGTCATGGTCCCAGGGTCCTGGAATCGAGCCCTGCATGGGGCTCTCTGCTCGGCGGGGAGACTGCTTCCTCCTCTCTCTCTGCCTGCCTCTCTGCCTACTTGTGATCTCTGTCAAGTAAATAAATAAAATCTTAAAAAAATAAATTAAAAAAAATAAACTGAAGCCCTGTTCCTACGCGGAACGCATCCGCGGTTCAAGTCGTCTCCAAGAAACTTCCTCGCTTTTTTCCCAGCCCCTCTCCTCGCCAGTGCACCTGCAGAGCTTTACTGCTCAAAGCATATTCCACCCCTCACCCCGCAATCTCGGAGCGGAAGTTCACCTTCCCTGGTTCCCCGCCACCCGTGGAGGGCAGAGCGCACTGGCACCCACGCAGATCCCAACCCGCGTCCCCACTCTCCAGTTAACCCGTCCTTTCCGCCTCTCCCAGGGGCAGTGTCTCTGTTGCACAGGTTAAAGCACTGCAGGCGGAATTCACCGCGGCCGGCGGAACAGGTAGTAGATCCTACATGAAGATTCGGCCAGAACCGTCCGCAGGATCCGAACCGAACCTCAGCCTGGAAGCACAGGTACCGGGGCGAGTGGGCGGTAACTCCCAGGCCGGATGTGACGCACGGCGGGGCGGGGCCGCGCGCGCCGGAAGCCCAGCAAGTGGCGAAGATGGCGGAGAGCAGCGGTCGCACCGGCAAGAGCAGCGGTACCGGCGCGGGGAAAGGGGCGGTGTCGGCAGAGCAGGTGAGGAGCGGAGAACGCGAAGGAGGGCAACCGAGCCGGGTCCGGAGTCGATGCGGGGAGAGGGGGGAGCCTGTGGCTGGTGCAGGCCTCACCCCGGTTCCACCTTTGCGAGGCCGCCTAGAGAGGGGAGGGTCCTTGGAGGAGCTGGCCGAGCCCCCTGGGAGAGCCGGAGGGTTGGTAGGTGAAGGCCACGCCTTCCTTGGGGTGTTGGGTGAGCGGGCAGGAGGCCCAGAGCCTGGAGGTGCGGGGTGTGGGAGGATGCACAGTTGTGAGGGGAGATAGGTGGTCGCTTTCCCCACTTCTCCGCACCCTCAAACCGGATAGGCTGGGCCAGGCAGCTCGTAACGAATCCCGGGGGACTAGTCAAGGGGCTGGTTGTGTGGTCTGTTACGTGACCCTGAAACCACGTTGACAGTCGCCCTCACTCTGCAGAGCCACGTGACTCACATACTTGAACAGTGTAGTGTTCCATACTATTTTGACTTGCAAGTCATTATTAGATTGAATTTCTTTAGCGACCAGAAACCCTTTTCTAACCCGAGTGTGCATTTCCCCCAGTGTCTAGCATCGGGAGACGTTTGATAAATAACTTAGAAAGCCTTTTGTGGCGTGGGAGCCATGGTTTGCCAGTGGTGGGGCTAGTGTTGAATAGAGGTGGGAAGAAATCTACATAGAAAGGAAAACATAACAGCTCTTTTAATTACAGGCTCACTTATCAGTTATTTGTTGAGCAGTTACTACAGGCAAAGCCATCTGCATAAAGATTTCTCGAATTGCCACATGCACTCAAGGAACTCATAGTAAAATAAGACGTACAAAATGCTGGGGCGCCTGGGTGGCTCAGTGGGTTAAAGCCTCTGCTTTCGGCTCAGGTCATGATCCCAGGGTCCTGGGATCCAGCTCCACATCGGGCTCTCTGCTCCTGGGAGAGCCTGCTTCCTCCTCTCTCTCCCTGCCTGCCTCTCTTGCCTACTTGTAATCTCTGTCTGTCAAATAAATAAATAAAATCTTAAAAAAAAAAAAAAAAGACGTACAAAATGCTAACATGGGGCAGAGGATGAGTGTCCTAACAGGTACAAAGTGCTGTGGGATTTTGTGCAGGAGTGAAAGGATAGTTTCTACCTTCTGGGGTGGGGAGTTGTGGTGGAAGGGAAGGGAGAAGGAACCTAATATTTTCTGAGGCTCTACCACGTGCTAGGCCCTCTGCTTGGTATAGGGAAACAGAAACATGAAGTAGACCTTGTTTTCAAGATCGCTCACAGACTCATTTGAGAAAAGAGAAACCAAACAGCAGAGATGTACAATATTCTGCACAGGCCCCTCTTTATGCCAGCTAGAAAAGGGACCGTCTAACTAAGCAGGAGGTTATGGGATTTGAGGCGTGGATGGGAAAGGGGAGCTGTGGTATAGTGGGGTGGCTAAGAGCATAGGAAGCGCACTGAGGTTTGGCAGATCTGTGCGTGAATCAGGTATCTACTATTATGTGTAGGTGACCCTCCATGAGTTACTTCTCTCACCTTGCCCTCTTGTAAAAATATAATGGTGCATACCTCCTCACTGTTTAGATTATTAGACAAGAAATGCATGCAAAGTGTTTTTGCACGGTGACTGGAATAAAGTATGTTTGTTTTTCTGGAAGAGCTAATCCTTCAATTCAATTCTAAAGGATGAGAGAAGTTAGTCAAGCAAAGAAGGAAGTAGAGAATTTCCTGGGTAGAGGGACTTATATACTTAAAATCACTGAGGCATGAACCTGCCTGGAGTGTTTAGGGTGCAGGTAGACAGACTTAAAATATAGGCTGGAATGCAAACCTTCAGTGCGAAGAAAAAGGGAATCTAGGATGTTTCTCAGATTTCTGTCTTTGATGGATGCTGGTGTCATAGGGAATGTAGGAAGATAGGAAATGTCGGGGTGGGGAGTGGGAAGTAAGTTTATTTTGGGGTTTTGAGTTTGGGTTTTATTTTTTTATTTTTTTTATTATTAAGATTTTATTTATTTATTTGACAGAGAGAGCACAAGTAGGCAGAGAGGCAGGCAGACAGAGAGGGGGGAAGCAGGCTCCCTGCTGAGAAGAGAGCCCAATGCTGGGGGGGGTGTTGATCCCAGGACCCTGAGATCATGACCTGAGCCGAAGGCAAAGGCTTTAACCCACTGAGCCACCCAGGCGCCCCTGAGTTTGGGTTTCTTGTAGGACATTCAAGTGGAGACATTTTAGTAGTCGGTTTGACGTATGAATCTTTTTTTTTTTTAAGATTTTATTTATTTATTTGACACAGAGAATGAGATCACAAGTAGGCAGAGCAGCAGGCAGAGAGAGGGGAAAGCAGGCTCCCTGCTGAGCAGAGAGCCTGATGTGGGGCTCGATTCCAGGACCCTGAGATTATGACCTGAGCCGAAGGCAGAGGCTTAACCCAATGAGCCACCCAGGTACCCCTGATATATAAATCTTGAGTTACAGAAATCTGAGTCTGAGATATAGATTAGAGAATTTTAAGCTAATGGATGGTAGACAAAGTCATGGTTATGGGCAAAATCATCTAGACTTTGTACAGAAAGTGAAAAAAGAAGCAGAAGAAGGGTGGAACCAATATTTAAGGGGTTATGGAAAAAGGGAAGCCCTCAAAAGAAATTGAGCAGTTGTGATAATTGAGTTCTGAGGCTGTTTTGCTTAACGTTCTGTGGCCTTTGTGTTCCAGAGAGAACACTGGGTAAAAGATAAAAGATTTATTGGGGTGTCTGGCTGGCTCAGTAGGTAGTGCATGTGATTCTCGATCTTAGGGTGGTGAGTTCAAGTCCCATGTTGGGCCTAGAGCTGACTTTTTTTAAAAATTAAAAAAAAAAATATATATATATATATATGATTTATCACTCCTGAAAATGTGAGCTACATCTGTCCTTTATAAACAAGATGGAAGGAAGTAACACACTGTACTAGGCATCAGACAGAATCAGACTAGAATCAGACAGGCATACTTTCCCATTTATACATGATCCTATTAGAGATGTTTGAGCTGAGCCTGAAGGATTGGATAGATTTGAACAGGTGGTAATGGAAATAGGATATTAGGGAATAGGATAAGAGGAGAGCTAGGGAAAGCACAGGCTGACACGAAGTGCAGGGACTGGTTAGTTAAGCTAAATCATGAGATATAAGAAAGATGTGCTTAAAGCAAGCTGAATCTTTGCATGTCAAAGAATTTGGAACTTTTTAATGTAAGCGGTGAGGGAGTCACAGAAGGATGTATGGTATACTGTTGTTACTTTTCTGTTACATAAAATAAGGCATGTTTTTTGTGGAAATGTAGGAAACACAAGAAAAAGTACAAAATAAATAAATTGCCCATGATCCTCGTATCCAAACATAACTACTATTACCATTTTGGACTATATCCTTTGATACACTCCAAAGGAGGTTTCTCCCCCTCCTTTATGTTTTTCTTGTTTGTTTGTTTGAGATTTTTTTTTTTTTTTTTTTTTTTTTTT
>PISX010001126.1:0-71697 GCA_004024625.1 Mellivora capensis | reverse complement strand
ATGCAATGTATACTATTTTGTAATACGTGTTTTTTAAAGATTTTATTTATTAGAGAGAGCGTCAGTGAGCATGAGCAGGGGGAAAGGCAGAGGAGAAGCAGATTCCCTGATGAGCAGGGTGCAGGGCTCGATTACAGGACCCTGGGATCATGACCTGAGCCATGGGCAGACGCTTAACTGACTGAGCCACCCAGATGCCCCTGTAGTCTGTGTTTAAGTCTAATATATCATGAACATTTTTTTGTGTCATCCAGGTGTTAGGAAAATTAAATTACCAGCAGTGTATAGGATAAATTTGGAGAGCCCAAAATAGGGAGATCATTTAGAAGACTATGGGAGTAGGGACGCCTGGGTGGCTCACTTGGTTAAGCAGCTGCCTTCGGCTCAGGTCATGATCCCAGCATCCTGGGATCAAGTCTCACATCGGGCTCCTTGCTCGGCAGGGAACCTGCTTCTCCCTCTGACTCTGCCTGCCACTCTGCCTGCTTGTGCACTCTCTCTCTCTCTTTCTCTGACAAATAAATAAATAAAATCTTAAAAAAAAAAAAAAAGAAGACTATGGGAGTAGTTCAGACTCCCTGGTAGTGAAGGCTCGGACTAGGGTGGGGTCAGTGAGCCCGAGAAAAATTACTGAAGCAGGTGCAGTGCATTCGGCAGTTGTTGGGGTAGGGCATGTTCAGAGATGAAACCGGGCTTTCCTAC
Organism: Mellivora capensis; assembly: GCA_004024625.1. Taxonomy (NCBI): domain Eukaryota; kingdom Metazoa; phylum Chordata; class Mammalia; order Carnivora; family Mustelidae; genus Mellivora; species Mellivora capensis. The sequence goes on along the minus strand of PISX010001126.1, from coordinate 70,995 downwards.
CTGGAGGGCCTGAGTGGGTCATTAGCAGAAATAGGGGAGACAGGGGTACCAGGGTGGCTCAGTTGGTCAAGGGTCTGCCTTCAGCTCAGGTCATGATTTTGGAGTCCCAGGATTGAGCTCCACATTGGGCTCCCTGCTCGGCGGGGAGTCTGCGTCTCCCACTGCTCCTCAACTGCTCGAGCTTTCACTCTCTCCCTCTCACTCAAGTAAATAAATAAACTCTTAAAAAGAAGAAAGAAAAAAGTCTGCCTTCGGCTCAGGCTGTGATCCCTGGGGTCCTGGGATCGAGTCCCACATTGGGCTCCCTGCTCCACAGGAAGCCTGCTTCTCCCTCTGCCTCTGCCTCTCTCTGTGTCTGTCTCTCTTGAATGAATAAATATTTCCAAAGAAAGAAAGAAAAAGGGGAGACAAGAAAAGGAACAGTTTAAAATGCTGCAAAAGATGATCAACTCAGCTTTAAATGACCTGAGTTTAAGGTATCCATAGGACGTTTTAAGTGGGAATGTTCTGTACTAATAGCTATTTATTGACAGTTATATACTGGATATTGTCCTAAGTCCTTGATGTAACTAACCTTCACAATATCCTACGAGACAGATACGATCTTCATGTGTTTTTTTTTTTTTTTTTTTTTAAGATTTTATTTATTTATTTATTTAACAGAGAGGGGTCACAAGTAGGCAGAGAGGCAGGCGGGGGCGGAGGCGGGGAGTAGGCTCCCCGCTGAGCAGAGAGCCTGATGCGGGGCTGGATCCCAGGACCCTGAGACCATGACCTGAGCCAAAGGCAGAGGCTTAACCCACTGAGTACCCCAGGCGCCCCTGTCTTCATGTTACTGGTGAAGAAACAGATTTGAAAGAGATAACTTGCTCATGGTTAGATTGTGAAGCCATTTCTGACTAACTTCAGGGCTCCTTCTTCTAACATTTTCTTTAAGTATGGGTCTAGAATTTCTGAGAAGGCCTGGGTTTGCAGGCAGTAGAATAAAGGCAATTGTTGAAGCCATAGGAGTAGCTAAGATACCAATTGAAATGGTCTAGGTCATAAAGAAAGTACTATGAAAAGAATCTTAGATCTTGTCTCCATGGTGGGGATGAGAGGAAGAACTTCAGAAAGAGGAAGGGAGTGTTTTTTTTGTTTGTTTGTTTTTTTGAAGATTTTATTTATTTATCAGAGAGAGAGAGTGCGTTCACACAAGCAGGCAGAATGGCAGGCAGAGGCGGAGAGAAGCAAGCAACCCCGACGAGCTAGGAGCCGGATACGGGACTCTATCCCAGAAGCCTGGGATCACAACCTGAGCCAAAGGCAGCGGCTCAACCGACTGAGCCACCCAGGCATCCCAGGAAAGGAGTGTTAAGAGAGGAAGGAGATCCAAAGAACTGAAGGGCCCTGGAAGCCAAAAGAGAGAAGAGAACCTTCCTTGTATTGGGCACTGGACATGTTCCCTCAGTTTAGTTCTCCTTGTTACCCTGAGGCAGTGGTTCTCAGCCTGCTTTGACCCAGGAGAAATGTGATAATGCTTGGAGACGTTTTTTGTTGTCACAAGTAGGAGCTGCTTCTGGCTTTCAGTGGGTAGAAGCAGAGAGCTTACTAAATCTGCATTGCTCAGGACAGCCCCCCCCCCATAAGAAAGTATTCTCCTGCCCAGAATATCAGTAGTGTTGATGTTTAGAAACCCTTCCCGCATGGTATATGAGATCCATTTTATAAATGAGGAAACCAAGAGAAAAGTTAGTAACTGGCCAAACAACAGGGAAAACTAGGATATGAACCCATGTCGGACCCAAGTCTGGGCTATTTCTACCTGCCATGTTGCTCCTTAAAGGAAGAGAGTAGAGGGCGCCTGGGTGGCTCAGTGGGTTAAGCCTCTGCCTTCGGCTCAGGTCATGATCTCCGGGTCCTGGGATCGAGCCCCCCCATCGGGCTCTCTGCTTGAGGGAGCCTGCTTACCCCTCTCTCAGTCTCTGCCTGCCTCTCTGCCTACTTGTGATCTCTGTCTGTCGAATAAATAAATAAAATCTTTTAAAAAAGAGAGAGAGTAGGGAAACAGAGTGAAAATTGAGAAAAAAAATTGTTGAATATGGTAAGAGGCCATTTGTGATTTTTGAGAGGATAGTTTAATAAGTGATACTAGTTTAATAGCTAGTGATAGAGAGAAGGCAGTTTGGGAGTTGAGCTGGGAGTGAATGGGAGGTGAGGAAGGGAGGCAGTGAGTATGGAATAGTCCTAAAAAAAGAAGATGAAGAGAAGGGGTGAGAACCATTATTTGTTGGAGTAGTAAGGTCAAGGATGGTTTCTTTTTTTAAAAAAGATTTTTATTTTCTTTATTAGAGCATGTGTGAGTACACACAAACACATACAGAGCGAGAGGGACAGGCAGACTGTCTCCCAGCTGATCAGGGAGTCTGATGACGTGGGCTGTGATCCCAGGACTCCAAGATCACGACCTGAGCCAAAAGGAGACTCTGAACTGAGCCACCCAGGAGCCTCTGGTCAAAGACCTTTTCTTCATAGTTGAGTATGTTTGTCAGGAAAGGGGGCACTGAACTGAAAAGAGGATATTTTAGTGAGTGACACCCCAGAAAATGCTTTTCCAGGTGTATCTAGTCATAATTCTTTTTTTTTTTTTTTAAGATTTTATTTATTTATTTGACAGAGATCACAAGTAGGCAGAGAGGCAGGCAGAGAGAGAGGAGGAAGCAGGCTCCCCGCTGAGCAGAGAGCCCAATGTGGTGCTCGATCCCAGGACCCCGGGATCATGACCTGAGCTGAAGGCAGAGGCTTAACCCACTGAGCCACCCAAGCGCCCTGAATCTAGTCATAATCCTTGACCTATTGTTCTGTTCTTCACTGAACCCAATAAGAGTAAACATCATGTAGGTAAGCAGGCCAAAGGACATTTTGGAGGTAAAGCTAATGATTACAGATTTTTCCTGAAGTTACCAACACTATATGGTATTGATTAAATTTAAAAAAGAAAAAGGAAAAGAAGAGGGAAAATAAATGAAAATAGTTTGACTTTTTTCTTTTTAAAGATTTTATTTATTTATTTATTTATTTGACAGAGAGAGAGAGATCACAAGTAGGCAGAGAGGCAGGCAGAGAGGGGGGAGGGGAAGCAGGCTCCCCGCCGAGCAGAGAGCCTGATGTGGGACTCGATCCCAGGACCCTGAGATCATGACCTGAGCCGAATGCAGCGGCTTAACCCACTGAGCCACCCAGGCACCCTAGTTTGAATTTTTTTAAAAGATTTTATTTATTTATTTATTTATTTATTTATTTATTAGGGTGGGGGGGGAGAGAAAGCATGAGCAGGGGTAGGGCAAAGGGAGTGGGAAAAACAGACTCCCACTGGGAGCACAGCGCCTGCTGGGTCCTGAGGTTCATGACCTGAGCTGAAGTCAGCCACTTAACCGGCTGAGCCATCCAGGTGCCCTTGATATATATATATTTTTAAGATTTTCTTTTTTAGGGACGCCTGGGTGGCTCTGTTGGTTAAGCGGCTGCCTTCGGCTCAGGTCATGATCCCAGCATCCTGGGATCGAGTCCCACATTGGGCTCCTTGCTCAGCAGGGAGCCTGCTTCTCCCTCTGCCTCTGCCTGCCACTCTGTCTGCCTGTGCTCACTCTCTCTCTCCCTCTCTCTCTGACAAATAAATAAATTTAAAAAAAAAAGATTTTCTTTTTTAAGTAATCTCTACATCCAGAATGGCACTGGAACCCACAACCCTGAGATCAAGAGTCTTATGCTCTTCTGACTGAGCTGGCCAGTGCCCGACACCACCCCCCATCCCCCCGCCCAGTTTGACCTTAATGAGAGGTGATATATGACAAGCTGGTAAAAATACATCTGTAGAAAATGGATTCTTAGAATTCAACAAACCTGGGTGGAAGTACTGGTTCACTGTTATTTTCTTACCCACACCCCACCAGCCTCGGTCTGCTGATCTATAAAGTGAAGTACATGTCTTATAATGTGTTTTTATTTTAGAATCAAGTGAGATACAGAGTAGCAGAGTACTTGGCAGATAGTGTTCTTTTACTTACAAATGTGGGAGGAAGGTATATTACTGTAGGACTGTGGAAAAAATAGGTATTTAGAAAGGGGTTGTATTTGCATATTTAAATTTTCAAAAAACGGTTAACAGTAAAGATTAGAAGGCTTGCTGCATGGTTGAAAATTAGGAACACAGGAGAATTGGAAAAATTTTCTACCAAAAAAATTTAAGGGGGTGCCTGGGTGGCTCAGTTGGTTAAGCCTCTGCCTTTGGCTCAGGTTGTGATCTCAGGTCCTGGGATCAAGTCCCATGTCGGGCTCCCTGCTCAGCAGGGAGTCTGCTTCTCCCTCTGCCCTCTACCTCCACTTGTGCTGTCTCTCACTTTCTTTCTCTCAAATAAGTAAATAAAATCTTTAAACAAAAATTTAAGGAATTGATATGCTTTATTTTATTTTTAGTTTTTTTCCTTCTTTTTTTTTTTAAAGATTTTATTTATTTATTTATTTATTTTTTAGATTTATTTATTTGACAGAGAGAGAGAGATCACAAGTAGGCAGGGAGGCAGGCAGAGAGAGGAGGAAGCAAGCTCTCCGCAGAGCAGAGAGCCCGATGTGGGGCTTGATCCAGGACCCTGGGATCATGACCTGAGCCGAAGGCAGAGGCTTTAACCCACTGAGCCACCCAGGCGCCCCCAAAATTGTATTTATTTATTTGAGAGAGAACATGAGAGGGGAAGGGTCAGAGGGAGAAGCAGACTCCTTGCTGAGCAGGGAGCCTGATATTTTTAATTTTTTTAAAAGATTTTATTTATTTGACAGAGAATGAGAGAACACAAGTAGGGGTAGAGAGAGGAGCAGGCTCCCGGCTAAGCAGAGCACCCTATGCGGGGCACAAAGCAGGACTCGATCCCAAGACCCTGGGATCATGACCTGAGCTGAAGGCAGACACTTAACCTCCTGAGCCACCCAAGCACCCTAATATGCTTTTTTTATTAGTATGTTATATATATATATGTATGTGTGTGTGTGTATATATATATATATATATATATATTTTTTTTTTTTTTTTTTTGAGAGCGGGTCCCACATCCACTCGAGTGAGGAGGAGGGGCAGAGGGAGTGGGAGAGAAAACCCCTAAGCAGGCTCCACACTCAGCACGGAACCTGACGTGGGGCGCCATCTCACGACCCTGAGATCATGACCTGGGCCCAAATCAAGACGCAGAGACTTAACTGACTGAACCATCCAGACATGATACACATTTATACGTGAGCACATGGAAGGAGTTAACATATGGGGTGTGTTAACTAATTTTAGTTTGGTAATCATTTCACGGTGTGTACACAAATCTTAGTCTTGTATACCTTAAACTTACACCATGTCATATGGCAATTATATCTCAGTAAAGCTGGGGGGATAAAAAAGAAAACCATGTCCTGTATAAAATTGTTTGCACGTTCCAATTATGAGAATGTGAAGAGCTCTGTATAGTTACCAGGATTGAAGTTACTTTTGAGTAGAATAAACAGCTGGTATTTTCATTTAATTGGATTCTTTCTCAGTAGGGAGGTTTACACGTAAGATGATGAGTTTAGCAGGACGGAGAGAATCAGCAGTAACCTGGCCATCCCTGATTAGAGCAGACTACTTTAGGAGAGCAGGAATAAGGGAAAGAGAAGGAAATTTAATTCTAGCCCTAGGGGAGAAGACCATTAGAAAAGTTATATTTTGGGGCACCTGGGTGGGTCAGTGGGTTAAAGCCTCTGCCTTCGGCTCAGGTCATGATCTCAGGGTCCTGGGATTGAGCCCCGCATCGGGCTCTCTGCTCAGCGGGGAGCCTGCTTCCCCCTTTCTCTCTGCCTACTTGTGATCTCTCTCTCTCTGTCAAATAAATAAATAACATCTTAAAAAAAGAAAAGTTGTATTTTAACAGGAAGAATGTGGGTCTGCATCGCAGCCTCTGTCTTCATTATGTGGCAGAGCCCAGAGACGGCACGTTAATACCAGTTTATTTGGCATCTAATTTCCAGTTAGGTTATAGTCAGCTGCTAAGAGATTTCATTTTCTTTAAGGGCACCAGTGGCTGAAGTTTTCTATAATAACTGTGGATAACTCATACATTTAAATAGATTTATTCTAGTTTGACATTTGATTACAGGTTCATAAACTGGACCAGGAGGAAATAGGGTTTGTTAATTAGGAAGAATGTTTGAAGAAAAATTGGAATTTAAAAAATATATATCTCTTTTGCCTTTAGTTATGTTAAATTGGTGGTTGAGAAGTAGATTCTTACTAATTTTTTTTAAAGATTTTATTTATTTATTTGACAGAAATCACAAGTAGGCAGAGAGGCAGGCAGAGAGAGAGGGGGGAAGCGGGCTCCCCGCTGAGCAGAGAGCCCGATACGGGGCTCGATCCCAGGACCCCGGGATCATGACCCGAGCTGAAGGCAGAGGCTCAACCCACTGAGCCGCCCAGGTGCCCTGATTCTTACTAATTATTAAGGAAAGTAAGTTCAGGCCTCAGAAATCTTAGACTCTTCAGCTGATTTCATTGGTGTATTTAATAACATTGATCCAGAAGAGTGGGTCATCGGGGTGCTATGGGAGCATCTAGAATCTGGTTTAGTTATGGAATTTTCATATTGTGAAATTATTTTGATCTGTAACACCGACAGTGGAGAAAAAGCTAACTATAAATGGAATAGTTTGGTATAGGCAGTGGAGGCGAAGGGAGAGAGACTTATAGAGGATTTAGATTTTCAAGGCATCTGTTGGAACGAGTGGACGGAGTGGAGGGAGATGGACAGGTGGAGGCCAGGAGAAGGCAGCTTGCCACTCGAGTGGCAGGGTCCTAGTCAGACCTGGTCCTTGGCTCTTTGAGCAGTAGAAAGATGTTGGGGTGGCCATTGGGATCTTATTAGCTGTAGATGAGCCTTGCAGAGAGAGCTAGAGAGAGAAGATCCTAGTGAGGTTCAGGTGGTTGATCCTTAGTGGTGGTGAGACTGGACGTGATGTGAGTTCGGGCAGCAGTTCGGGTGGGTGGGCTCTCTGCTCTCAGCAGAGCGGGAGGAGCTGGAGCGGGGGCCGCGGGGGTTTGGAAAGAGGGCCGTGATAATAGTGAATGTACTTGACTGCGTACAGAGTCCTTTCGTACTCGCTGGTTCACAGGCTACGACAGCTCAATAGAGTAGGTCCCGTGTGCGGTTCACATGTGGGAACTAAGGCTCAGAGCCGGTAAGCCCGCAGTTCTCAGTTCTGGCTGCACATTACAGTTATGTGGGAGAGCTTTTAAATATACTGAGGTCTGGGGCATCTGGGTGGCTCAGGGTGAAGTGTCCCACTCCTGACACTCTTGATTTCGGTTCAGGTCAGGATCTCAGGATCATGGGATCGAGCCCCAGGCTCCGGGCTCAGTGCAGTCAGCTTGGGATTCTCTCTTTCCCTCTGCCCCGCCCCTGCATGCATGTGGTAGTCTCTCTCTCTTTCTCTAAAAATAAGTAAATAAAATCTTTAAAAAGGGGGGCGCCTGGGTGGCTTAGTGGGTTAAAGCCTCTGCTTTTGGCTCAGGTCATGATCCCAGAGTCCTGGGATCAAGCCCCACATCGGGCTCTCTGCTCCACAGGGAGCCTGCTTCCTCTTCTCTCTGCCTGCCTCTCTGCCTACTTGTGATCTCTTTCTGTCAAATAAATAAATAAAATCTTTAAAAAGAAAAAAAAAATACTGAGGCCTGGGCCTCACCCAGTGATTGTGTAAATGTCCTGAGGCACCACTTTTCACACTCCCCTGGGGATTCTGACATGTAGCCAGGGTTGAGAGCCATATGGTTGAATGTCTGAGGCCATAGAGCTGGTATGTGGCAGAGACAGAACCCGAAACCTGGTCTTTTGTCTCCGGGCTGCAGGTTTTCCTTTTGTTTTCCCCTCCCATCCCACCCACCCCCATAATTTTCTGCCCTCATTACATTTTATGCCTTTCATGTGATGTTCTCTCCAAACAGCCCTCAGAGCCCTGTACTGAAAGTCATGGGGATGGTGATCGTGGTGCCCAGTCAGGTTTTCACGCCGTTTTAATTCCCTGCTCCGTTTCTGGGGAACAAGAAGCTGGCAGTGATTATTCCTCTGGCTTTTACATATGCGACTTCCTGCGCCTCTCCTGCACCCCTTTCCCCCCCAGTTTCTCATCCTTCAGGCTTCAGGGAAGGCAGTGCGTCTCCACAAGCCTGTGTTAGTTAGGGTTTCTAGGCTACAGAAACAGACTCTGGCCAACCTTTTGGGTTTCTTTTTAAGCAGTTTTTGGAAGGCTAGTGGGTCTTTCAGAGAATTGCACACAATGAAAAGAAAGGTTCAAGAACTGGGTCACACCAAGTTCAAGAACTAGGGCAGCTTTGGGGATTTCAGGCAGAGGGACGGAGGATCATCTGTGTGGGACAGCTAGTTGTCTTCGCTCCTGCTGTCTTCCGGACCTGTTTGTCTCTCCCCCATCAGTTCCTGTACAGAAGCTCTGGTATAGGATAGGTCGCCACCCCCATGGCCAGGGAGCATGGGTCCTGTGACCAGTAGCCCCACAAGCAGCCCCCCGAGCTCAGGAAGGGCAGTTCCCCTGGGCAGACCCGAACGAGAGTTACGACGAGCGTCCCTCACTTCGGAGCCTTTGGTCACAGCCTTCTCCCCTGCAAGTCCGAGCTCCTGGGGGGAGCTCTCCCCCCCACCCCCCCACCATCTGTAGCACCTGTGCCTGTCTCTCACCACGTGGAAGCTGCAGGAGGGGCGGGCAGGTTCCCAGTCGCAGTGGGCTCTCCGGAAGTGTTGAGTGAGTGGAATTCAGACAGACTAACGGCAGAAATCACAGACTTGGATTCTACCCCTTTTCCGAGGTAGTGTCCAGAGCTTCCCTTCTGTGTTTTGCTGGAGCCTCTGCCATGTCCGCCGTCTCCTCTCTCACTTCACTCTCTCCTCTTCTAAGGTGATTGCTGGCTTCAACCGCCTTCGGCAGGAGCAGCGGGGGCTGGCGTCCAAAGCTGCCGAGCTGGAGATGGAGTTGAACGAGCACAGGTGAGGAGGTGGGGAGCGGCCAGGAGAGTGGGCCGGGCACAGGGTGGGCCGGCTGCTCAGAGCCGCCTCCCTCCCTCCTGCAGCCTGGTGATCGACACCCTGAAGGAGGTGGATGAGGCCCGAAAGTGCTACCGCATGGTGGGAGGCGTGCTGGTGGAGCGGACGGTCAAAGAGGTGCTGCCGGCCCTGGAGAACAACAAGGAGCAGGTGAGCCGGGCCGCCCGAGGGGCGAGGGAGGGGAGCCGGGTGCAGGCGAGCAGGTAGGAGCCTCTGTTGAAGACGGCGTAAGGAGCCTGTCAGCCTGCGCTTGTTAGGGTGCTCTAAGCGTAGACTCAGACGGGAGTAGATGGGGACTGCCCGCCTCCCGCCTTGCGCCCTGTGACCTGACTGAGCTGGGGGAGAGGCGGCGGCGAGAGCCGTGTTCCTCCCAGTGTAGTCCGTGGATGCCTGCATCAGGTCATCTGGACGACAGTCTACAATGCAGCTTCCTGGGGCGCCTGGGTGGCTCAGTGGGCTAAGCCTCTGCCTTCAGCTCAGGTCATGATCCCAGGGTCCTGGAATCGAGCCCCGCATCAGCCTCTCTGCTGATCAGGGAGCCTGCTTCTCCACCCCCTCTCTGCCTGCCTCTCTGCCTACTTGTGATCTCTGTCAAATAAATAAATAAATAAAATCTTTAAAAAAAAAAAAAAATGCAGCTTCCTGGGGCACCTGGGTGGCCCAGTTGGTTAAGCAACTACCTTCGGCTCAGGTCATGATTCTGGAGTCCTGGGATGGAGTTACGTTTCGGGCTCCCGGCTCCACGGGGCATCTGCTTCTCCCTCTGACTTTCTCACTTCTCATGCTCTCTCCCTCTCTCTCTCAAATAAATTAAAATCTTTTTAAAAAAATGATATTTTTATATCATTTCTGGACCCACTGATTCAGGACAATTGGAGGTAGGGCCTGTGGAGTGGCTTTTTTTTTTTTTTAAGTAATCTCTGCGCCCAGCATGGGGCCTGAACCCACACCCCTGAGATCAGGAGTCCTATGCTTTACCAACCAGCCAGCCAGGTGCCCCGTAGAGTGGCATTTTAAAAACAGACAACCCAAGTGGTTCTTACATACATTAAAGTTTATAAATCACTTTTGATTTTTTGAGAGACGCAGACTTTCAGGGTCTGGGCTCTCCTGTCAATATTTGGTGAGGCCAGACGTATTATCCTTCCGTCAGTCCCCAGCCACAGTCCATCCCAGCCAGGGGAAGGGAGTGCTGAAATCCTGTTCATGTAATCCCTGTCGCTTGCCCTCTAGATACAGAAGATCATTGAGGCACTCACACAGCAGCTTCAGGCAAAGGGAAGAGAATTAAATGAATTCCGGGAAAAGCACAACATTCGTCTCGTGGGGGAAGATGAGAAGCCGGCAGCCAAGGAGAGCTCGGAAGGGGCCGGGGCTAAGTCCAGCTCAGCGGGAGTGTTGGTCTCCTAGGGACCAAGGCCTTTGCATTTTTTTCTACCCTGACTCCCACTTCTCCTAATTTCTCTTTATTGTTATTATTATTATTTTCTCTGCTATTGTAATATTTTTTTGTTAATTAAATGTTTTGGTCAGAATGCTCAGCTCTAGCCTGAAGCTTTCTCCCAGTATTGGGGTGGGATTTGCATGAGGCATGGAAAGCCTAGGACTTGTGGAGTTTGGGTCCATCAAGCTAATGGCTCACGATGTGAGAGGAGGTCCCATATTTTATCCTTTCCCTTGCAAATAAAGATGTGGCTGCTTGTTGACTGCCCTCCCCGCAAAAAGACTCACAGACAAATGTTGACTCTCAGATTGAAATTTAATGAGCATTTGAAGTGAGGCAGATAGCTCTGGGGATGATGCTTTATGAGTTTGCAACAAAACAGAGGCTTGTGTCTTGGCACTGCTCTTCAGATAAATAGGTCCAGGACGCAAACCTGTGGCCTCGGTGTCCTGCCGTCCTCACCCAAACCCCCAACCAGGTAAAGCTGATCATTCCAAAGGCAGGTCCGATGGCCCACACGTTTCAGCCCGTGGTCTGCACTGGGGAAGTGGAACCACAGAGAAGGGGACTTGCCTGTTGGGTAAGAAAGTGCTCATTGAGGTGGCAGCATTTTGGCACCGTGGGGCTTCTGCTCTTCACAAGACCAAAGGTTTGTCTGTCTTTTCCCTCCTCACTTGACTGTGGGCCTCCTCACAGTTTAATATGCTGTGTATTCCTTTATCTTGCTAATTAATTTTCCTCCTCCCTACCCCACCCATCCTACTTGCGCCTGCGGGTGCTCTCGCCCCCCCACCTGCTCTCCTCCACCAGCGCCCCTCACGGCCCCTCACGGCCCCTCACGGCCCCTCACGGGTATCGTAGACGTAGAGGTCATTGCAGATGGTGTCTCTGGCTCTGGTCAGAGTTTCTCCACCAAACAGCACAGCGAAGGGCCCCACCACAGAGCATGAGTGATGCCGCAGTCCCCGGGGTCCCTGCTGGGAGCCCTGCCCAGTGCTCACAAGCCTGGCAAGCTGTTCCATCAAATGGGGGGCTGCAGGTGGTTCCTCCTTCGGGGAGAAAGAAGGGGTTGGCTGGAGGGATTTGGGCCTCTCCATTTTAGCCCCCTTCCACCCTCAGCAAGAGGTGAGCAGATACTACCTTAATTTTCCCCTGACCCCAGTGCCCAGCTACTTCTGGTTCCGCGGAGTTGCAGCCCCCAAAGAGCAGCAGCTGATGAGCTGGGGGGTGCCCCGAGGTCGGGAGCAGGGCGGCGCAGTGACCCGAGCGGGAGGCCGTGTGGCAGCGCTCTTCCTTATAGCTGTGGGTGTGCAGAAATTCGGGCCTGAGTTGGGTTGTCTGAGAAGAGCCTGTCTGAGAAGAGTCCTGCCTGTTCCCTGGCCTCTCTGGTGGCGAGCGCGGAAAGGGGGCCGGGACGCAGCTATGGGCAGAGGAGAGCAGGGGACACCCGCGGGGAGCGCGCTCAGCTCTCCCCGTCAGGGTGGATGCGGGGGGAGGGGGGTCAGGATGCGGAGAGGGTGCCCGCGCTCCCGCAGAGCCTTCGATGTTCTAGAGCAGAGATGCAGGGCGGGTGACACGTTTGGGGCAGGGGGTGCCGTACCAGTAGGTGCGGGCGCCGGGGTCCAGCCTCAGCGTGTAGATGCTTCCGTAGCGGCGCTGAGTGCGGGTCCCGCCCTCCCGGCCCGCCACCCGCAGCTCTCGGTCCGAGACGCGGGTGCAGGTGTGGCTGCTGAGGCCGGCGGGGGGCCGGCTGCCGGGGGCCGCGCTCCACGCCTCCCACACCCCGCGCTCCGTGTCCAGGGCGGCCACCGTGGCCAGGCGGCGCGCCCCGTCCCAGCCGCCCACCACGCAGAGCCAGCGGCCGCCCACGGGCGCCGCGTCGTGGTGGCTGCGCCGCGGGCTGCCCCGGGCGCCCAGCTGCACCGCCTGTCCCGCGGCCGGGTCGAAGACCACCGTGTCGCCGCTCGGCTCTGTCGCCCCCCCGCCCGGGAGGCCCCCCACCAGGTAGAAGCGGCCCTGCAGCTCAGTGCACGAGTGGAAGGCTCTCGCCAGCAGCGCGTCCCGAGCCACCGGCCGCCAGGTCCAGCCCGCACCCCCCGGGGGCCCCGCCAGCGCCATGCCGCCCCCACCCCTGGAGCCGCCGGGGACCCTGGCTCTCCGCCCCCGCCCCGTGGTCGCCCAGCAACCGCGGCCGCACCGGTAGCGCGATCGCTGCGAAGTGAAGGTCGCAAAGCACGGGTTACCGTGGAGACCGGAGACCTGGGTAGCCGCGGGAGGGCGCCGGCCGCTGGGCGAGGTCCGGGTCAATCCTGGAAGACTGTCAGCCGCCGGCGGTCGGGGCGCGGCCGGGTCCCCAGCGGGACTGCTGCGTTATCAGAGCTGATCTGAGGTGCAGGCGGGGCTCTGCAGGGGCAGGAGGGACACTGGTTTCTAACCGCACCTGCGCTCCCCAGGGAGGGCTGGCCTGGGAGTCAGGAGGCTTGGGTTCCGGTCCCGGCCGTGCGCCCGACTCTCAGGGCGAGTCCCTCTGGGCCGCCTCCGCTTTCCCACTTGTAACTGTGCGGTGGGCTGCGTGTCGCCGGGTCTCTCGGAAGCCGGTCTCTGCCCGCGCCGCCGCGGGAGCAGCCGCTCTGCTCCGGCCGCTAGGGGGCGCCGGAGCCCGCCTCTCGGGGCGCGGCGTCACGTGCGCGGGGTTGGCTCGCGGGGGAGGGAAGATGCTCGGGCCTCGGAGGACTCGCTCCTGCGTCCTGGGGAGAACCATTTCTGATCTCCACTCGCCTCTTAGGCCCACGCAACGCAAGGAGACTGAGGTGCGGTGGCATCTGGAACTGGAGATGAAGGGCGGGCGTTTCTCCCCAGGAGATCCAGGGCAGGCGCTCCCAGCCTCGGAAGCTGGACCGGGGGTGGGGGGCGGGGGGGCGCGAGGGGAGGAGCAAACAGACCCCGCCCCTCCCCGGTGTCCAGCCAAGTCCCTGAGCCTCTTCCCAGCTCTGTCCCTCCCAGGACCCAGTGAAGAACGGAGAGGCCCAGAGCCAAACTGACTAATTTTGGCTGCAGACAGAATTCTCCTCCGCAGAAACAGTGTGGGACAGAAACAGAACGCGTGTCCCCAGCGCGGGGCTGCAGATGGGAGGGATGGCTGCTACTTCTACCTTTGGTTTCTGTGCATCAACTCATCCCCCATCATGCCCCAGGATGGGGGCGTCGGGGAGTTTCCCCGGGCAGCAGTGGGGCGGACATGGAATTCGGGGGTCTGATGGCACAGGCCTCTGACCCTAACTTCTGGTCCTCAGAGAAAACAGCATGGACAGAGTATGGGCAGGAAGGGACAGAGAGACCGGAAGGTCACAATACCTTTCTCCCACCTGCCCCTGAAGCCGAAACCCCATAAGAGCTTTGAAAGTCTCTGCCCATTCGTTTCCAGATTTCCTGGGGTCTGTGGGGTCTAACAGAGAGGGTCCTCAGTTTTCCCAGATCATGGTAACAAGATCTCTAAAAAAATCACCAACTTTTTTTTTTTTTAATTTTCATTTATTATTAGAGAGAGAGAGCACGAGTGGACAAGGGGTAGAGGGCAAGGGAGAGAGACGATCTGAAGCTGACTCTGCACTGAGGGCAGAGGCAGAGCCTGACACAGGCCTCCCTCTCATGACCTTCCGATCATGACCTGAGCCACCCAGCTGCCTCCCATAGCCCCAACTTACACTGTCCCCGACTGAAATCTGAAAGCCAGCCAGCCTCTTAGCAGCCCGACTGAACTCTGTCACATGCTCCTATTATTTAGGCAACGAGTTGCCTGGGGGTGGCCCTTGGTGGCCTCTATGCCCATTTTGCCAGGCTCATTTCCTCCCCCTTTTCCCCCCAAAGCTTTTATTTTTTTTAAGTAACCTCTATACCCAACCTGGGGCTCAAACCCACAACCCCAAGATCAAGAGTCACTGCTCCACTGACCGAGCCAGCCAGATGCCCGGGCACAGACTCATTTTCTGCCTCTGCTGGGTAGAACAGGGAACTCCCCACCCCAGGGGCCTTTCCAGCTTCTCTCTCACAGCTTGCTGTTCCTCCTCCGGGCTTCCACTCTGCCTCTGAGGCCTCAGCCGGGAGCACTTCGCTTGCACGTAGAGCCACACACTCTTTGGCTGCCCCCTCCCCCACCCTCAGTCCCATCTAGTGTCTTAGAGGCCTTTATCCATGACGGAGACCCAGGGGGTGGGCTGCCTGTCCTCCTCCACTGCCTCCTCTGGTTGGTCGGAGTCAAGCCCGCATCTTGGAGGAGGCAGAAAACAGTCCAGGGGAAAGTGAGAGAGGGAAGAACAAGACAAAAAGAGGAAAGTCAGGCTGCCTTTGCAGGACATCCACTTCACCCCCAGAGCAGCATCTGGCGCGTCCGCGATGGCTCTGTCAGCGCTCAGGAAGGACGCGGCATTCGGATAAAGTGAAGGTAGACCTGAAAGGGGACTGTGTGAGAACAGAAGGGCCCCTCCTTTTCTGGCCCTGCTTCCCCTGCTAATAACATCCAGGGACAGCCTCTGTGCAGGAGTGGGGCTGGCGGCAGATCGTCCTCACAGTATCCCCCTCCCGACAGGGTCCTCTGAGTTTGGCCTCAGGTGGCTGTTTCTGGTGAGCGAGGGGGCCTACAGCCCAGCTTCCCAGTCTCCGACATCTGTCCCAGCCCCAGATCACCACCTGCTCGCCTCAGTCCTTCACAGAACTCTGACTCTGTTTTCTCCTTCCTGAACTGCACTCTGACCCTGGAGCCGTCCCTGGTTCTCAGCACCATTCAGGGAGATGCTCTCCAGACTCCAGCCCTTCTGCCTGTGTCGTCCCCCCAATCTCCCCTTCCTCCCTTGTCCTCTGACTTTCTACGTTTTTCCCCAGCTCATTCTGGCCAGTGGACTGCCTGGCCCCATGCCTTCCTGGCCCTAATTCTGGCTCTTTGCTCTTAGTTCAGCCAGAATAAGGACAGGGACGAACAGAAGGACAGAGGGACCGCTAGGAAAAGAGATGACAAGAGGCCAGATCTTGAGGGCTCGTCCAAACTGAGATGTGAGCAGGAAGGAGTGTGAGAGAAAGGTGGGATGAGCCGATGGGGTAAAGGGGGGAGGCAATCAGGGAGGTTAGAGGACGGTGGAGGGGGACGGGGAGGGGACGCTAAGAATGGGGAAAAACTTGAATTGCTAAGGGACTTGGCGAATCTGAGTAGGTAAATGTCACTGGTTCCATGTTGAGTTGTTGAAATTGAGAGCAGAAGAGGGAAGCAGGAGGAAGGGGCAGCAGTGGGCAAGGAGGCATCCAGAAATTTCTCTTTAGGTCTTCCTGGCTCTGTTTCAGACCTTGTCTCAGCTTCTTTGTCTCTTTGAATTACCCTCATCATTCCTCTGTGTCTGTCTCCTTCTCCCCCACTCCTTTCTTTCTCTTGGTGTCTGCTTGTATCCCTGTGCCCTGAGATCTATCTCTTGCCAGTTCTACTTTTGTGTTTCTCTCTCTGAGTCTGCCCTTCTCTCTCTCTCTCTTTCTTTCTGTCCTGCTTAACAGAGCCAACTCTCTGACTTTCGTTTGGAACCTTGCAGGAATGGCCAGGCTTCTCCCCTTTGGCTGTGTTGTAGACTGTGGACTGTCCCCGGGCACAGTCCTAGGGTATGGGTTCCTGACAGGGACTGAGTGAGCTACAGTGTACAGGCCCTTTCCAGGGCATAGGACTGACCCACAAGAGACCTTAGAGCAGGGAGGCCTGGGCCCAGGAGGGAAGCAGGCTGGCAGGGGGAGTTAGACTCGTCTCTGCTCCTCTAACCTTTCCTTCTAGTTCATGGACCAGTGCCTTCTGATCTTGCAAACTATCACAGGAAGGAACTCTCTGTTTCTTGCTCCCTAGCCCTTCTTTTTTTTTTTTTTTTTTTTTTTTTTTTAAACGCCACTTCCAGAATTGAAGGTGAAATAGGCTCAGAAAGGCTTCAGGGTGATGCCGGAGGGCAGGGACTAGGGCTGTCTGCAAGGTGAGGCCTGTGGTGCCTCTTGGGTGTGGGGGTTGCTCAGGAGGGGAGTCAGAGGCCTGCCCCTGCTTCAGCTGCAGACCTGGACGTCTCCCAACCTCGCTGTCAGCGGGGCTGCAAACAGGGGGGTTTGGGGCCCAATCTCCAAGGGCAGTGGGAGTGAGGCCTTGGGGGTGTCCCGGGACTAGGAGAACAGGTCCCTGCTTCCCCGGGCCCTGGGCCCCGCCCCTCTGCAGCGGCACCACGTCCTGGCCTCTGAGCAGGCTGCAGGTGCGAGGGGGCCTGGGTCTTGGAAGGGAGAGCAGGATGGAGCTTGGGTTCATGAGACAGGCAGGCGGGCGTTCCTGGGCCACACAGAAGGAAGATATGCCAACACACTTCAGAAGAAAATCTGCCCTCAAATTGCGGGAGTCCCCAGTTCCTCCCCTATTCCACTGGGGTCGCCCTCCCCCTCCTGTCCTCTCAGCCTGGGCCCCTCTCCTCTCAGATCTCCCCTCCAGGAATGCTTGCCTTTGCCCTCAGGGCCTTCCCCAGTCTTGGAGAAGCTCCCAGCCCTTCCAGGCTCCCCACAGCCCTGGGCCTCCTGGACTCCGCAGCTGCCCTGCCACCCACACTGCCTGGTCCCAGGTTGAGGCTAGATTGTAGCGCCTGGGCAGGCTTGCTTTCCCCCGGGGGCGGCTGAGTCGGGAGTGACAGGAACGAAGGCGAGTGGCCAGGAAGTGGCTCCGGCTGTCTGGTTGGCAGACCCGCTGCTGCATCTGAGCTGAGCCTTTGGATGAGCCGGAGAAGCGCCAAAGGCCTGGAGCTTCCCGAAGGTGCCCCCGAGATGTGGGCTGAATTGGCTGGCCCTTGGGATTGCCTCCATGTTTCCCAGCAGGTGGGCTTCCTGGGAGGAGCCTAGCACCTTCTGTGGTTGGGGTGGAGACTGGGAGAGCGCAGGGGGAACCGGCTTGGGGTCCTCACTAGAAGCCGCTCTCTCACCAGGCTCCCAGGACCCTGCCTGCCTTTGCGCTTACTCCTTGCTGCTGTATCTCCTGCTGCTGCTGTCACCGCTGGGAAGACTCTGATTTCCATGAGGGCTCCCTCTCTTGTCGTAGACCCGCCATGACCTATTTCTGGAGCCTTCTAAAAGTGCCAGGCTATCCAGAGACTCAGGGTCAAAGAATAAAGGCATCTCTCTCTTACTCCAGGTCCCCACCCCTGAGTTCATGGTCATGTACTTGCAGGTGCCTGGGGAGCCCATGGAGTGAGAGCAGGGAGGAGGGGATTCTGCACCCCATCTCAGAAGGAACGGGGCCCACACGTGCCTTTTGCTGAGCCATGTCCCCCGGTGGGTCACTCCAGCTGTAGACCTCTTTAGGAACAAGCAACTCCAGCCCTCTGAGCTCCAAGGGAGTTGGGAGGCAACCAGGAAGTGTGGCTGCCGGGAAGGAATGGGGCCGGGGACTAGGCTTCACGGAGCCTGCAGCCTGGGGAGATAGGAACAGCGCAGCACGCGTCGGACGGAAGCTTCAGATGAAATCTCTTGGAAAACAGGATGCCACCATCCTAACATGGGCACCGTGATGCGCCAGCCCCAGGGGGCAAACATGTTTTCCAGTGGAGGAAAAGCTGCCGGAACCTGTTCTCTGTATGGGGATCTCTGCATGTTGGGGTCGTCCTAGGAAGAAGGAGAAGCAAGCTTTAAGCTTGAAACAGCCTTGGTCCTGGGGGACAGCATCAATCCCCACGTCAGCAATCTTCCACCACAAGGTCGATCAGCACCCCCAAACCCTTACTCTACAAACTGTAGAGACCGGCTTCCTATGACACAGAGAAACAAAGCTAGATAGACGTGGGTCACAGACCTTTTGTCCCCACTTGGGGGACACTCTAATTTATAATCCACTCTCCTCTCTCCCAAAGCCTGAGGGTCTCCCCCCGTCCCGACCCCAAGCCTCTGACTCTTCTCTGATCTCACTGGAATAGGGCTATTACTCATTAAGGAGCTCTCTGATTTTCTCCTACCCCAACCCATCCACCTGACCGCCCCCCCAGCCCAGCCCTTCCCCCGCCTTGACCAGCTCCGCTCCGCCCTCACTTGGCCTGACCCTCACTCTCACTCTTCTCGCCACCCCACCCCACCCATCCTTGTCCCTCCCTGACTCACCTCCAAGTCCCATTGACACAAACAAAAAATTTCAGCACAACCCACTCCGACCGGTTTGGCTTAGGTGTGCAGCCTGCCATGGGCACAGAGATGAGTTGTAACCAGACGCCTGGACACATGCAGACTGTGAACGTCGGCTGTCGTGCTCCCGGGAACAGCCCCAAGTGTGGACGCGGCAGGTGCACAGAGACACAAAGGGAACACAAGTTGGCGGGGTACGGCATCCTGTAGTTTGTTTCCCAGCTCTCCTCCCTGAGGGCTCCTGGAGGGCAGGGACTGCATGTGAGCTGTCCCTGTCCCCTCCCTGGAGCTGGCCGCAAAGGGGTGCCCACTGAGTGTCTGCGGGTAAACTAAGGCAGGCAGGCATGGTGATACTGCCCAGACAGGTGCACACGCTCAAGAAGCCGCCTGGGCTTGAATCACTCCCACTGGTCAGGCCCAGAATTTGGGTGGGAGGAGGGTGGGTCGTCAAGCACGAGGGGAATGGGGTTTCTTTCTTTTTTTTTTTTTTTAAGATTTTATTTATTTATTTGACAGAGATCACAGGTAGGCAGAGAGGCAGGCAGAGAGAGAGCAGAGAGCTCTCCCGGTGAGCTCTCCCCGGTGAGCAGAGAGCCCGATGCGGGGCTCGATCCCAGGACCCTGGGATCATGACCTGAGCCGAAGGCAGAGGCTTTAACCCACTGAGCCACCCAGGCGCCCCGGGAATGGGGTTTCAATAAGGAAGAAGAACAGAACCCAGGAAATCAGGCACTGGTCTAGAAGGTTTTCCCCAGCCAGGATTTTCTTCCAGCCCCAGCCCTGGAATCTGCCTTTCCCAAGGCCTCGTCCCAGAGGAGGGAAGGGCAGGCCTAAGCGTGAGGACCTGTTCCCCCAAGAGCACGGCTCTCTCTCCATGTGTGAGATGCACAAGGGCACAGGGCGAAGAGCGACTTGGGGGTCGCTGGGTGAGGGAGGGCCAGACTCCTACCTGGGGGTAGGAGCCAGACTCAGCGGCTGCCTGGCCTGACTGCACTGGGGACATCCGGGCCTGGGCAAGTCCCACCTCCCCTCAGTGCTCCATATGGCCAGAGCAGGGGTGAGTGACGGAGGGGCTCACCAGACTTCCTGGCCAGTGGCACTGTGGAGGGGTGAGGGTATCCTGAGAATGGGGTGGTGGAGGATACAGGAGCTGGATGCCCACCCTGTGACCTCACTGCTCTCCCACACCCATGCCTCAGTTTCTCCTCCGGTTTCCTGGACCAGGAGGGGTGAATCCGTGGGAAGGAAAGGTGCTCCTCTGAAACCATGCGATAGGATCCAAGGTGTGATAATTATAATTATAACACAGGATGCTCCCCCCTCCCATCCCCCCTGGCCCTGCTCCACCCCTGCCGCAGCGGATCTCAAAGTGGCATCGGGGTGAGGCTGTTCCTCAGGCGCAGGCAGGGACCTGCGTCCTAAGGAGGGGAGGGGGTTTGCCAAGGTGGAGGCGGAGAGAAACTGGGGAGTTCAGGCATCTGGCCTGGCCCTCGAGGCCACCCCTGACCTGCTGGAAATAGCCCTCAAAGAAGAGGTCACCAGTATGGCCAATGCCGGGAGCCGGATCTAGACCCTGAGTGGGGGTCATGGTCCAGAGGCGGGGTGTGAGTCCGGGTGATGGCCAGGTTCAGAGGAGTCGGGATCTCCCCTTCACTGACCCTCCTGGACCACCCTTTCCATACTGACATCCCTTCACTCACTGATTCATGCCTCCGACGAAAAAGTGTTCAGTGCCCACTAAGTGCTGCAGGCTGACCTAGCAGGGGTGACGGACATGAGGTCATTAAACAAGCCCAATGTTCCAGCAGCTCACAGACCCCAGCTCTGGTCGCGTCCCTAAAGCTTCACATACTTGCCAAGTCCCTGGCACGCAGCAGACTCCAATCCATGCTTCGTGAACCAAAGCTTACATTTAGTAAAGGAGATAAGATGTGCACAAATTATGGGGACACAAGCTATAATAAAGGGACTAGCAGAGACTGGGGAAGAACAGAGGGAGAAAGATTCATTTTGGGTGGGAGGAGCTGAGAAAGCTTCGTGGATGATGTGGCACTTGAGGTCCTCTTGGAGAGATGAATTTGATTTTGGCAGAGTTGGGGGTGTGGGCTGTGGGGTGTGGGAGACAGCTTACACGAGATGACCTTCCCTTATTGCTCTGGAGTCCTTCCCACCTCCGGCCAGGCAAAAGGGTCCTGCTCCCAAGCTTAACCTATATTTTCTTTTCTCATGTTTCACTCCGTATTTACCTGGTTTTCTTAACCCCAGTCTGTCCATGAGCTTGTCCCTCTCCTTCACCCGGTTTTCAGGGGGCTCAGAGCTGGCTCCCTTCCCCTGGCTATCCCAGACTGGCCAGGAGGGTTTTGTGTGACTTGGTGGTGGCATTTGATGCTCAAGGTCTTACGAGTGTGAGTACATATATTTACAAGGATACAAGGACAGAGTATTTGAAATGAAGATTACGCTCACCAAGTCCAGACGTGCTCTCATTACATGACCGTGGGGTAAAAGGGTAAAATGAACCATGGAGAGTTACGCTGATGCGCTTTTGGGACTCCTGGCCGGGTGACGGGGAGGTGCTGAAGCTGAGAGAGAGTCCTGCTAAGGAGGCCAGGAGGCAGGAGCTAATTTCTCCGTCAGTCCTTTGGCTTCTGCTATAGATGGTGGGGTCGAGGAGGGCATCACCTAAGCTCCTTCTCCGGGATCTTTGAACTAGACCCTGTCTTAGGGATAGAGATGTCCGAGAGAACCGTGTTTCTATCGAAGCTGTATGTCCTCCAGCAAGCCTGGGCCCCTCTCTGGGCCTCTTTTCTCATCTGGAGAACGAGGTCTATGGGCCAGTACTGTACTTCTCAGTTCCGGTCTCCGATTCTCAGCATCAAGGCTGAACCCCTCCAGGAGACTGGGGAACTTGGCAAGGCCCTGAGCAGGCAACAAAGCTGGCCCGGGTGTGGGATGCTTGGGTTCCTTTCCACCCACAAGGGCCTTGCCCCTGTTCCTCCTGGCCTAGTGCCTCCCTCTTTGAGCCACCCTGGGCCTTCTTCTACCCCTCCCAGCCCCCCACTCCCCGCCCTGCACCTTGCCTCTCCCTTCTCAGCCCCTTCCATGCTGAGGAGTAAAGCCCGGAGCTGACGATGGGATCCCCCCTCCCTCCCCGCCAGGTCCTTCCCTCCTTCCCTCCCTTCCTGGCGCCCATTAGCTAGCCCAGGCCGTGGGGGCGGTGGCTGCTGAGTCTCCGTGCCAGGCCCAACCCCCGGAGACGCACCTGTTCTGACCTGCTGAGCAGGTTCCCAGGTTTCTGCCATCGTTGTTGGCCGTGGCGTGGGAAGCAGCTCTAGGGGAGCTCCGAGCTCCCGACTGCGGCCTTTGGGGGGTAGCTCTAGCTGGGTGGGCATAGCAGGGCTGGACCCCAGAGGGACAGGCAGGTGTGTTCAGGCCGGAAGACGCCGTGACCTCCTGTCTCCCGGGTCGGTGCCCTCTCCAGCTCTAGAGCCGGCTCCCAGGGAGAACTCGGTGGAACTTCAGAAACACTGGGCAGCTCCGCCTTCCGACTGATGCCCCTGTCCCTGGGAGCCGAGATGTGGGGGCCCGAGGCCCTGCTGCTGCTGCTGCTGCTGCTGGCATCATTTACAGGTAGGACTTGCCTGAGCCATCAGGACCCTGGCTTCCGAGGCCAAGCCAGTACACACTTACGCACACGCGCGCACACACACATACACGAGCGTACACGTAAACATTCTCTTTCCTTTGGCTCTGGACTGCCGAACAGATCTGTCTCTCCCACCCCCCCTTGTCAGTAGGGTCCCCAGCAGAGCCGGGGTCACTCTTCCCCTTCGTGCCCTCTTTCAGCCCCAGGCCATGTCACTGTGTCTGGAGTCCCCGACCACCTCTGCCATAGCCTCGCCTAAGCCAGAGCTGCCTCCGGGGAATGAGACAGGGTGGCCCTGGGCAGGTGGGGGGGGCGGTGAGTGGAGCAGGTAGGGACCCTCTCACCCCAGGGCTTCCTGGAGGCTCCTTAGCCTGCCCCCCAGGCTCCAAAACTGCTGACTGGCGCTGGGCTGACTCAGGGCTGAGCCGGTTTAGAATCATCAGAGGTAGGAAGCCTGATGCCCAGAGAGTAGACAGGGCGTTCCTGTTTTCTTCTCCCCTCTCCCTGATGTCCGAGAGTTCCGAGACCGGAGCACCTGCTGGGAGACAGCTGGGGAGCTGGAAGCTCCTTCACTCCGGCCCCTCTCTCTCCCTGGGCACACTGTTAACCGTCTGGGTGGTCAGGTGGGCGTGATACTTGGATGAAGGGGGGTCTAGGGTAGGGAGCCTTCTAGACGGGGTGTGGCCTCCTTTTGTTTATTCCCTGTCCCTTATTTCTTTTTATTTATTTATTTTTTTAAGGCTGTTTTTTTTTTTTAAAGATTTTATTTATTTATTTAACAGACAAGAGATCACAAGTAGACAGAGAGGCAGGCAGAGAGAGAGGAGGAAGCAGGCTCCCTGCCGAGCAGAGAGCCCGATGCGGGGGCTCGATACCAGGACCCTGGGATCATGACCTGAGCTGAAGGCAGAGGCCTTACCCACTGAGCCACCCAGGCGCCCCTGTCCCCTTATTTCCTTGACTAGATGCCTTCTGTTACTCTTGCCTGATGCGTACAAGTTACCGGAATTTATAATCTTCAGAGAGGTGGAGAGGGGGAGAGAGAGAGAGAGAGTGTGTGTGTGTCTATGCCCGCGTGTGCACAGTGAGACCTCAGTGGGATTCCCTAGGCTGCTTCCAGGGTAATGAGTAACTGAAGAATCTTTGTCCTCGAAGACAGAGCCCTGTCCAGGTGGCCCCAGGCCCAGCTGCAAGGGAATCTCATTGTTGAGCAGTGCCCTGCAGTGATTCCCGTCTCTGTCCCCCGATGAAGCTGGGGGAAGAATGAGGCACAGATGTGCGTGTGGGTGAGTGCCGCGCTTGCTCTGATCTTATAATGGGAGTGACGGAAGGGGCTGGACAGGCCCCCGCTATAACTGCCTCATTTTATAGACGGGAAAACTACCTAAGAGAAAAAGGCAGGCAAATGACGTCTTAAGATTACTATATGTTAGGGGCACCCAGGTGGCTCAGTCGGTTCAGTGTTAGACTCTTGATTTCAGCTTAGGTCATGATTTCAGGGCTGTGAGATCGAGGCCCGTGTTGGGCTGTGCACTGGGCTCACACTGGGCATGGAGTCTGCTTAAGATTCTCTCTCTCCCCCTCCCTCCCTCCCTCCCCCACCCACTGCTCACACACTCCCTTGCTCGCTCTCCCTCAAAAAAAAAAAAAAGATGAGCAGTGTTAGAAGTACGACCAAGGTGAGTGTCTTGGTCTCCCAGCCCCTTGCCCATTAAAGGCTCGTATGTCCGAGTGCATGCTGGGTGCAGCCGGGGTGCTAGCTGCTGGAGACGGAGTGGGGACCAGATGTGGTCCCCGCTTTTTTTCTCCAGGACACAAAGCTGTTCTTGCTGAGAAGTCCAGGGAAGGGGAAAGGAGACGTCGTATAGTCAGGGCATCACCCTGACCTTGCTCGCTGCCTGATGGGCAGGGGCTATGGCTATGGGGACACCCTGGCCCCAGGCTTATCCTGGGGACCCAGTGCCCAGCCAGCCACCACTCCACTAGGGCTGCTAGGACGTGTGCAGGGCTGGAGGGTACTCTGAAGTCTGGAGCTCAGTTCCCAGCCTGGTGACCCCTTCCACCCCCACCCCCATTCTGGCTCCTCTCTGTGTAACCCCCCGGGAAGCAGGACTGTTTTTGTTTCTGAAAAAGCCTTGGACAGAAGTCAGGAGTGCTGCATTCTGGCCCCATTTCTGCTATGAATTTGCTAGGTGACCTTGGGCAGCTGAGGGTGTGGACTTCAGCAGACCAGGAGGTAGGACCTGACGATGTCCATGGACCTTCCAGCTCTGCAGGCCTATGGCTCTGTGACTGTCCAGCCCCTGACTGGGGTGGGGGGGGTGCGGGGGGCAGTTGGTGCTGGACGCTGGAGGAAGTGGTCAGTCCAGCCGTGTGACAGCAGGGGAAAGGTCCTGGCCCATCTCAGGGTTGGGGCAGGGGGACCAAGGGAGACTATACCCTGGATGCTGCCTTCTGCCCCTGCCCCCCTGCAAATCACTGCCCACCCTCCCCAACTCCTGGGCCATTAGAGCTCTAAGCCTCAGGGCCCTGCCCCACCCCTGACAGGGAGGCGCCTGACACCACAGCTCTTTGTTTCTCCTTAATGGGATGAGTTTCCGGGTGAGGTCCCCTCCCTTCTCCCTTCCCCATCTCCTGCCCCAGGGCCCAGGGGCCCAGATTTACAGGCACCCCTCCACTAGATGCCTATTCCCAGCTCTTTGTCTGGGCCCAACTGGGTCCTGTAGGACCAGAGGGTGAGGGCTTCCCTGAATTCTGTGGTCTGCCCTCCAAGGATTAGGATCAGCTTTCTACCCGAGGTTAGTTTCCTAGAAAGGGAGGGGCCCCATCCTTGCTTTTCTACTCCTGTTTATAGAGGGGGACAGGCCAAGTCGGGCAGGAGGTACCCAAATCTAGGGAAGCCAGCAGGGGAGGCCAGCTTCCCCACCCAAGGTGGCGGAGACTAGGAGAATCCCACGGAAGCCCTGTGGCCCCAGTTACCTTGGTCCCACCCTAGTGTTTCAGGGGGGCTGGGCTAAGGGGCCCCCAGCTCCAGAGATGGCAGAGGAGTTTGCCCTCAACCCATGGTCCCAGCTTCTAGACCACAGCGTCGGGGCCCTGGAGCACTACAGGCTGGGGAGGACGGCCACCGCGGGGAGCAGGCCTCGTGAGCGGAGGAGGCCCGGACTTTCTGGCCCCCACAATTTCCTCTGGGACTGACCAAAGCCGAGTGAAGGGCTGGGAGTGGGGTGTGGAGCTGAGTCAGGAGGGAAGGGAGGAGAAGAGCTGGGTCTGACACTGAGTCTCACGCGAAGGTTGAAGGTCAAGTTTAGAACTGGGGGCCTGTGAAGGAGGCGGACTGATCTTCCATGGGACTGGAAGCCTCTGGTCTCAGGAGCTTTTCCCCAAGTTCGCTGGGCACTGCCTCCCTGCTTGCCTTTAAGACTGGTTGAGTCCTGAGAGCTGGGTTGAGGGATGATGTGGGGTGAGGCAGAGCTAGCCCCCACTTTGGGGGGCGGGTGGCAGGATCTCAGGAGTTTGAGAGAAGCTGAATTCTGGGTCTCCCACCCACAGTGTGGCTGTTGTGGTGACTCAGCCGGGCTCAGACTCTGGCTCCGGGGGGGTTTAGGGGACTTATCTGCGCTGGGAGCTGTGTCTGGGCCAGAGCCGGGCTGCCTCAAGGCCTGTCCTCCCGCATTGTTCTCGCCTCCCCCCTGGGATCGGTGTGGCCCCCCTCCCCAGACACTAATCTGTGGGTGGGCACTTTGCCCGGGTTGGGAAGCCCTCACTAAGCTGGGGGGCTTAGGACAATGGGGGCTAAGTGAGGGACTGAGATGAAGGCAGAGGGAGTCTTTTAGTTTTCTGAGCTCCTTAGCACTCAGCCAAGGCCAAGGTTGTGGGGGGATGGGTGGAAGAAAACGGGCTCCCAGGTTGTGGATGCCACCTGTCCCAAATGGGGGGCTTAAGGGCTCCTCCCGGGTCCTCTGTCTCACCCCGGACTCTCCCACAGATTCCTGCTCTGTCTGGTAGAGGCCGCTGCTGTGGGGTGAGGGGCGGCAAGTGTTAACAAAGGAGAATGAGTCCCCGGACAACTTGGACCCCTCCCCTTAGCCCTAGGCACGATCCCCCCCTTCCCATCAAACCCACCGCAGACAGCCCTTACCCCAGGCCTGGAGCTAGAGCTGGTTTTTCTGGTGGTGGCAGGAGCAGCGGCAGCAGAGGCCTGACAGATTCCCAGGGAGAGAGAGGCCTCTTGGGGGGCCCCCCCAGGGGCTGGTGGGGGGGCACTCAGGGAGGGGGTTGGTGAGAAAGGTGGGAGTCCTTCTAGTAGGAACCTGGGGAGCAAGGGCAGGGTGAGCTTTTGTTTTGCTCTGCTGGGGAGTCCTGGATGGCAATTTCCCATCACCTGGAGGGACAGTGACCTCATCTCTGGGTACCTACCTCCACCTGAGATGATTCTGCCCTCAAGTCTGGGGTGAGGTGGGGAGGGGTGCCTGGCAACGCTCCAGCTGAGATGCAGAGGTGAAGGCACAGAGACTCACGCCCCTGACTGAGGACAGCTAGGACAGACAGACTTGCGGAGCCAGGAGAACCCGACATCAAAACCTTTCCTCAGTGTTGAGAGCCCCGCGGGCCGGGGTGCGCCGTGCACGCAGACATGTGAGCCGCTCGTGCATGGAGTCGTGTCTGCGCACACCTTCGCCCGCACTCGCTACTCCACGGCTCCCCTCTCCCCACGCAGACAAGCACCTCCACTTCCCTAAGGATGAGCTGTGAGCACACATGAGTGTGAAACACTCCCCAGTTCGCTGAAGGAGCCCGCCTCACCAGTGAGCCCCGCGCTGAGACCCGCCAGGCTCCCGAAGATGCCAAACACGTGGAGGCTCCCACTGACTCCCTCCCCCTCCTCGCACAGCCTCCTCTGGGACCCCTGCGTGTCCCCACGCCGTCTGCACCAGCCGGGATACGGATGGAGAAAGTCCCCTCCTAAAGGAAAGCCTCCTTCCCCAAAGATGCTGCCATCTGTGGCTGCCTGCCTCAGTGTCCCCTCTGGAAATCGGAAGTGGGGCCTCACCCCGAGAGGGAGGTTGGGACCCAGGCCTGGTATAGGGGAGCCGGCAGCCAGCCCAGGCCAGGAATGGAGGGCTTGTCTGGGAGCGGGCGGGGTGCACAGAGGGCAGGGCCACAAAGAGGCCCGTGGGGGCCCGGCCAGGGGTGGGGGAGGCTGCGGGCAGGGATCCCGTCTGGCCAGTTGGGCCTGTTCCTTCCCTTGCGCAAGGTGGTGGTTGGTGGCGGCTGCGGCTAGGCACCGTGCAGCAGCGTCTGAATCACCACGGCTCCTGACCAGCGTCCCGGGGCTCCCGGGAGGAGGGGTGGGGACGGTCAGAGGGGGGAGTGACCAGCCAGCACAGTCCACCGGCCTCAGCAAACGATCTGCAGCAGAAGGGTCCGTGGGCTTGGCCCGGCCCGGCAACCACATGCCCGCAGGGTGACCTCACTGGGCAGGCGGTGTGTCTCCTTTGCTCTGGTGACATCATCATGCTGACGCCAGGCAGGCACTGGGTGGGGGAGAGAAGGAGGAGGCAGTCCTGGCCCGCCCTGGCCTGGAAGTTCTGGGCTTCTGGGTCCAGTTAGCCCAGGACAGGGATCCTTGAGCCCAAGTTCTCTCTTCTTCCTTTGTAGCCGGAGCACACATGCGTGTATGTGTGTGCGAGTATGTGTGTGTGTGTGTGCATGTGAACTGGAGGAAAGTGTGCTCCTGCTGAACAGTGGATTAGGACAGTGGGGGGCTGTGGGAGAGGTCCTGAAGGGACTCCCCTGTTTGCCTACTACCTCATCCTGCCGGTTCCCGCTTATTACTGGGGAGCGGGGATCCTGGACTCAGGAAGGGACGGGGAGGGTTACGACTCAGGCATTTATGCCTCTTGTGCCCTAAAGAAGGTATATGTCGGGGAAAACCTGGCTGATCAGTTACGGAGAGGGGCAGATGGTTGGCAGGGGTAGGGATAGGGATGGAAAATATGCCATCTGACATCGTCCCAGAAATAGTCTTTAGGGAGGTTAGAGCGGCCCCGTGGACCAGGGCTTGGGATCCCTGTGCCCACAGACAGCAGCGTCCGAAGCGGAGCTTGTGCTAGAGGCGGTCCCCTATCTCAAGCCCACCTTCGGCCCCTCCTGGGCAGCCTGGCTCCCTCCAGCGCCAGGAGGAGGTGTCTGGGAGGGGTGCAGGTAGTTAGCTGGACTCCCCAGGCTGGGCTGGGTGGGACCAAGACCAGCTTAGGCAGGTCAGGGCCCTGGTATCTGGCCCTGCAGGTCTGTCCCGTCCTGTTCAGGTCCTCCCAACGGCATCCTCCCTCCACCCCTGCTGGCAGGGCTTTGGGACCCCCTGAGTCCCTGGAACCCTCTGGTCCACTCCCGTGGGGCTTCACCTTCTCCCTGGAGAACTGCCCCCCCCCTCACTTCTTTCTCCCTCTGAGCAGCTCCCTTTAGCAGCAGACCCAGTAGCCAGCCTATCCAGCCCACACCCTTGGTTGCCGTGCCAACCCCCTCCCTGTCTGCCCAGCCCAGCCAAAGACTCATTCCTCTTCCTTCTACCTTTTCCTTCTTCTGCCACTCTCTCTTTCTCTCTCATCCATTCATTCCATCAATAGAATGAATCGGGCACCAATTACGTGCCACCGAGCGCTAAATCAGAAACCAGGTTTCCCTCCGTGATGTCTCGGGGAGTTCTGTCCAGTGGGACTGGCAGACAAGAAAAGAGCAAATGCCATCCGGGGGATGAAGGACTCTGATGGGGCGACAGCAGGGTGCCAGGGCAGAACAGGGGAGGGCACCTCACCCTGCCGAGGTGGGGATGGGGGTGGGGGAGGGAGGACTCTCGAAGGAAGTGATGTCTAAGCGGAGTTCTAAAGGATGAGTCGAAGTTACCCAGCCAGTGACGAGCTGAGCTACCAGACAGAGGGAGGAGGGCCTTCCAGGAGGGGCCCAGTGTGCGCAAGGCGTGTGCAGTGCTGGCCAGAGGCAGGGGCTGGGGTTGCTGGATGTCCAAGGCAAGAAGCTCTCGCCATCCCAGGCAGAGCCCCTACTCTGCCCCTACACTGTTTCCCACGCTTTATTCCACAGCTCCCCATGGATTTCTCCCTGACCCCAAGCTTCCCCAGGCCCTGCCTCCCTCCTGAGTTACTCAGCCTAGAAACCAGGGACTTGTCTTTGTCTTTTGTCTTTCATCTCTCCTTCTGGTCAGTGATCAAATCCTGCCCAGTATCCCAGGGGCGCCCCCCTCCTGCCCCCACCCCATCCCACAGCACAAACGTTCCTAGTGTCTTGGGTCTTCAGAGTCCCTACTTTCCCGTTGGAGGGCATGTCGCCCCTGGCCCCTCACTGCGGTGATTCCCCAGGACCTCCTCTGCCTGGTGTGGAAGCCCTGACGTCATGTCCCACTCCTGCTCAACACACACCCTCTGCCTGGGGTGTGTCCTTCCCTCTCTGCTTCCTGAACCAGCCAGCCTCTCCAGCCCTCAGGTCTGCCCACCTCGGCCCTGCACCCGGAATCCCTCTCCAGGTTTCTCCCCATTCTGGTCCTCCCCGACTCCTGCATGAGGCCCTCCCACAGGACTCAGGTCCCCAGTGACTGTCCCATCCCACGGCTAGCCTGCAACACACCACTGGGCACTAGACCCGGTCTAGTGCCACCTTTCCATATTTGTCCCCAAATCTGTTTCTTCTTTCTGAACAGATCTCAGGTTACATGAGGGCAAGGAAGGGATCCTTCTTTGAAAATGAGGGGACATGATAGCGATGCTGGGGTGCCTCGCTGATGCACACTTCCTCGCTGGTCCCTGTCGCTGGCCCCAGTCCTGACCCCGTCGCCTTGTGTCTGCTGACCTCATCTCTCTGGGTCTCTGACCTGGGGCCTCTCTGTTCTTCTGTGACTTGCTCATTCCTGTCTCTGAGCCTCGGTTCGTGCCATTCCTCCCACAGAGAATACCTTCTTCTCTCTGGGAATCCAGGTCTCTCATCTTCAAGCCATGACAAGAATGTTCTGAAGGGCCTCTTGGGCTGGACCCTTCCCACACTACATGCCCCATCCTAGATGCCTGCTGTTTTTGACCCCTGCCTTGGCCCCTGGCCACACCTCCTGAAAACATTCATTTCCCTGCCTCACCCCCCCCCCCTTGGTAGGTGGAACCTTCTGTGAAAGTTTGTCCCAGGCTTCCCCTGTCTTTTCTGCATAAAATCCATTTCTGGGACAGGACCATGAGCTCCCTGAGGGCAGAAGCTGGGTAACTCTCTTCCAGCTAGAGCCTCCCACCTCACGATTCCCGGGGACACAATCCTGGGCTGGAAGAGGGTGTAACTCTTGTAGCCAGGGACCGGGTAGCCTTAGGCAAGCACTTCCTGTCTCTGGGTCTCAGTTTCCTCATCTGTTAAATGGTGATAATGACGCCCACCTCTTGGGCAGGTTTTGTGGATCTAATGAGGTAATGGACAGAATGTGCTTGGCAAGCACAAAGTGAGTTCTGGTGGCCTTCGCTGTCATCATGCATAAGTGTGCTCCCACCCCCCCACCCCACCTCCCACCCGGGTTCCTGCGGCACCCCTAATCTTGGCCCGCTCCTGTCTGCCCCCTGCAGGCCGGTGCCGGCCGGGCGAGCTGGAGACCTCGGATCTGGTGACCGTGGTGCTGGGCCAGGACGCCAAGCTGCCCTGCTTCTACCGAGGGGACCCCGGCGAGCAGGTGGGGCAGGTGGCCTGGGCTCGGGTGGACGCGGGCGAGGGCCCCCGGGAGCTAGCGCTGCTGCATATCCAATACGGGCTGCACGTGGGCACGGCCTACGAGGGCCGCGTGGAGCAGCCGCCGCCCCCGCGGAGCCCCCTGGACGGCTCCGTGCTCCTGCGCAACGCGGTGCAGGCCGACGAGGGCGAATACGAGTGCCGCGTCAGCACCTTCCCCGCGGGCAGCTTCCAGGCGCGGCTGCGGCTCCGCGTGCTGGGTAAGTGGGGGCGCCGGGTGCGGTTGGGGGTGCCGGGGGTGCAATTGCCCCAGGTCGGCGCGCGCGCCTTCGAAGGCAGGAGCCCGGGGATGCAGAGATGGGGTCTGCAGAAATGCATGGGCTGGAGGGAGAACAAGACTAAGAGGGGGAGGGTCCTACAGGGGCGAGGAGGCCTCATCCAGTCTGTCCTCCCACCCAATCTAGAAATTCTCTCCAAGTGACCTCAACAGCTTGCTACCTACAGCTCTGTCAGCCTTGGGGGAGAATCCATTTATTCATTTATTAGAACATTCTTCCTTCTGTTGACCTGCACCCCCCCCACACACACACACCTTGGTCACTCTGGCCTTCGGAAGCAACGTGGCCCAGGCTCATTCTGCCTTCTGCACCCCAGCCTTTCAAAGGTCTTTCCTCTCCCCACCCCACCTCCCATCTCCTCTTCTGGAAGCTACACTTGCTAGTTTCTGCAACAGTTCTACCAAAACCCTTGCCACACTACATGCCCCATCCTAGACTCCTCTCTTCACTCATTCACAGCCTCTCTTGCCATCCTGGGTTCCATGGTTTTCACCATGGGGCTGATGGGAGCCTGGGTGGCTCAGTGGGTTAAGTGTCTGCTTAGGCTCAGGTCACGATCCCAGAGTTCCGGGATCAAGTCCCGCATTGGGCTCCCTGCTCACTGGGGGAGCCTGCTTCTCCCTCTGCCTGCTGCTCCCCCTGCTTGTGCTCTCTCTTTCTCCCAAATACATAAATAAAATGTAAAAAACAAAACAACAACAACAAAAAACCCACAAAAAACATGGGGCTGAGATAGGGACACACAGACTCAGCTTTGATCAGAGTGGCTGATACTTTTCTCGGTCTGGACCTTCTATGAATGTGGTTGGATTGGAGATCACAATCACTTTTATTTTTTTATTTTATTTATTTATTTGTCAGAGAGAGAGCGAGAGAGAGAGAGCGAGCACAGGCAGGCAGAGTGGCAGGGAGAGGCAGAGGGAGAAGCAGGCTCCCTGCCAAGCAAGGAGCCCAATGTGGGACTCGATCCCAGGACGCTGGAATCATGACCTGAGCCGAAGGCAGCCACTTAACCGACTGAGCCACCCAGGCGTCCCCACAATCACTTTTAAACCACTGCTCTGCACTGTGGGCACTTGTGGTCCACAGATGCCCCAGACCTGTGGTCTAGTTAAGTCTTTTCCATTCTGAGCTTGAGCTGGACATGTTAGGAAGATAAACAATAAAGGCCTTTAGTTTCCCCTTATCCACGTGGAACTTAGTAACACTAGCCTTGGGGGTGAGAATGCCGAGTGTGAATCTTGGCTTCCTCCCCTCACAGCTGATGATCTGGGACAAATGATTTCACCTGCCCAAGCTTCGGTTTCCTCTCTTGTAACTCAGGGGTAATGATCCCTACTTTGCCGGTCTGTTGACAGGATGAAATGAAATAACATTTATAAAGTGTTCAGCACAATACCCGGCACATAATGAGAGCTTTGGAGGTGGTGGCTGTAATTATTAGGGTACAGATGTTGTCTGATTTTTATTTTACTTCATTATGTTTATTAAAAAATGATCCATGCTCATGATAAAAAAAATCAAATAATAGAAAAAGGTACGAAGTCAACTGGCATTCTACCACTCACCTGGTGTCTATGTTGGTGAAATAAGAGAAGAAAAAGGGCCAGAAAATGTTTGCCTGTGCAAGACACAGCTGGGACAGGGCAGGGCCTCCTGGTGGGTGTGCTGACCGTGATCCCTGCCTCCCACCACCTGCAGTGCCTCCCCTGCCCTCTCTGAACCCTGGTCCTGCACTAGAAGAGGGCCAGGGCCTGACGCTAGCAGCCTCCTGCACAGCAGAGGGCAGCCCAGCCCCCAGCGTGACCTGGGACACGGAGGTCAAGGGCACCGCGTCCAGCCGCTCGTTCAAGCACTCCCGCTCAGCTGCTGTCACGTCCGAGTTCCACCTGGTGCCCAGCCGCAGCATGAATGGGCAGCCGCTCACCTGTGTGGTGTCCCACCCCGGCCTGCTCCAGGACCAGAGGATCACCCACATCCTCCATGTGGCCTGTGAGTACAAGGCTCTTGGGAAGAGAGACACTGAGCCACCGCAGCCTGGCCAGGCTGGATCCTGAAGGCCCCCTTGGGTGGCCGAGAGAGCATTAGTGCAAAGGGAGATGAGCCCGTCCCGGATGACCTTGATGGATCACTCAAGACGGCTCTGACCTTCTGACCTTATTTACAAAGGAGATTGCCCTGCTCTGCAGGGTTGTGGGGAGAATTGGGTAGAAACACGGGATTGAAAACCCGTTTTGAAATACGTGCAGACAGACAGGCTTGCCGAGGGCCGCCGGCCACACCGCAGGAGTGTCATACGGACTTGACAGGGCTCCCATGGGAATTAGAAGCCACGAAGGCCAAGCCCCTCACACACGGAGAGCTTTAGATGGTCCTCAGGGAGCAGCAGATAGGGTTCTCCTGGCATTCGACTCTCGGCCTCTTCGGGCCGAGGACTCTTTTCTATTCCTACTAACTCCATATCTGGCCCAAAGTAGGTCTTCAGCAAATGTTTGTTAAGGAGATGTGTGAACGAGCAGGATCCTTGAGCCTTTGGAAAGTCAGGGAGCGTTTACCCAACACCTGTTCTGTGACTCGCCCACTGCGGGCGACCACAGGGATTCAGAAAAAGTGTGAATCTTTTCCGAGGGACTTGGAGGCTCATTGCCCGATGAGTCAATATGGGCTCAGAGCTCGGAGAGGGGAAGGGGCCGGGCCGCAAGGACCCAGCCAGGATGGGCAGGCCAGGTTCGGCCCCTTCGAGGAACAGCTTGACAGACTGATCAAAAGCCTCATTCCCCTGCTTTCTCTTCCCACCTCCCATGCCAGTCCTCGCTGAGGCCTCTGTGAGGGGCCTTGAAGACCAGAAGCTGTGGCAGGTTGGCAAAGAAGGAGCCACCCTCAAGTGCCTGAGCGAAGGGCACCCCCCACCCTCGTACAACTGGACACGGTAAGGGCTGAGCCCCGGGGACAGTCCCTGCCTTACTGGGCCGCCATGTGCTCCTTACGGGCTGGGACTATCTATCCTGAACCCCAAATTAATAGGGGCCCATGCCCAGACCTGTGCAAGATTACCTATGGTCCCAAGGACATTATCATTGACTCGGAACAGGGAGTCTACCATACGTGGTCACTGGGAGGGAATAAGACAGTAAGTCCTCGGGGGTTTTTCCCCCCAACTTTAGAATTATGACATATAATACACTATCTTAAATATTAGCATTTTATGTATTTAGGTGAGTGCCTAAAGTGGGCGAGACAAAAAGCTAGAGCTGGCCGTGACTGCTTTTAAACCGACACCATGACCCCCCAGCATGGCCGGTGCCTCCGCGGGATAGGGTGGGAGCCGTCCAGGGGCTCGGGAAGGGGTCAGGCGCCCCCGTGGGAGCCCCCGACGGGCGCGCTCTTGTACGCTGGGCCGTGCACGTGACCTCGTGCCTCGGGCTCCGCTCCAGTGTCCTGACTTTAGGGATGCCGGGTGCTGGGGCGTGCGGTCACATTTTCCGAGTATGGCTGAGCCCAGATAGGAAAGGGGTGTCCTGTCGTGTGGCCCTCAGACCACGTCGGCCTGGTGCCCGGCGCCGGATGGCTTGATGCCTGTGGGAGCCTGTGGGGTGGCTCGCGTGTGGATCTTCCCCGGGTGTGTGTGGGGGGGCGCCCGGGTCAGGCTGGGCGGCGGGGAGAAGGGGCCTCTGCCTGGACCTGCCCAGGGGAGGGAGGGGCACCGTGGGAACAGCCAGCGGCTCTGGGTGACGTCATGGGGGAGGGAGGTGGAGAGCTGCCCGGGCACGTCGGGTGGTGGCAGCCTCCGCCCGCCCCAGCTTCCCTGTCCTCTAGGTTGGACGGGCCCCTGCCCAGCGGGGTCCGAGCGGAAGGGGACACGCTGGGCTTTCCTCCGCTGACCACGGAGCACAGTGGCATCTACGTCTGCCACGTCAGCAATGAGCTCTCCTCCAGGGACTCTCAGGTCACCGTGGATGTTTTTGGTGAGCGCCCAGGGCAGACACGGGGCGGGGGCGGGGCTGCGGGGCTACTTTGCAGAGGGTCAGGCTGAGCCGGTGGTTTGGGATGTGTTGGGTGAGGACCAGGCTGCAGGGTTTGTGAAGGCTGCGGGTGGGTCAGGGATCTGAGCATCCTCCTTAGACAGAGGCCTGTCCCTGGCAGACCCTCAGGACGCCCCCGGGAAGCAGGTGGACCTGGTGTCGGCCTCTGTGGTGGTGGTGGGTGTGATCGCCGCCCTCCTGTTCTGCCTTCTGGTCGTCGTGGTGGTGCTCATGTCTCGGTACCATCGGCGCAAGGCTCAGCAGATGACCCAGAAGTAGTGAGTACCGCCTGTCCCCGGCGGGTAGAGCTAAGCTGGGAGCAAAGACCAGGTGAGCGGGAGGTGGGGGCCAGGCCAGGGGAGAGAGGGGAGACCGGGGAGCTTGTGGTCGGGAGGTGGGCCAAGTGCTTCGGGAAGTGGGAAGCATTTGGACCACAGCTGAAGGGGGAGAACCGCACTGCTGAGTGAGGGTCCAATCCAGATGCCCGGGTATCACCAAGTACGTGTACACTAGCGTACGCGCGCGCACACACACACACACACACACCCATCACCTGCAGCCACTCACTCACATGTGGGGACAGCACAGCACCTGCCCTCTCCAGCGCCGTCTCATATAGGCTTGGCCACAGCTGGGCCCACGTTGGGAGCCCACGACCAGCCTCAGCAGCTAACAGGAGCCTGTCTTTCCCAGTGAGGAGGAGTTGACCCTGACCAGGGAGAACTCCATCCGGAGGCTGCATTCCCATCACGCAGACCCCAGGAGCCAGGTGCGTGCCGGGGCTGGGTGCATCCCCGGGACTGGGGGTCCCTCTGCGCACTGGGAGCACAGCCCTCCACCAGGTCCGGCCCCTGACTCGCAGCGGGGGCTGGCGTGGGGGAGCTGGGGCCGCGGCTGCCCCGGGCCTGGGGGCTGTGCCGAGAGCCACCATCCGCAGCGGTTCTGGGTGAGGCTGGGTGGTGGGAGGCCGGACGCTTGCGTCAGGGAGAGTGGACAGGTCGGGTTGGGGGAAGAGGTGATGAGGGAGGATGGGGAGCCCTGTTCTGACTCCTCCCCCATGTCCGGGACCCACAGCCGGAGGAGAGTGTAGGGCTGAGAGCCGAGGGCCACCCTGATAGTCTCAAGGACAACAGTAGCTGCTCTGTGATGGTGAGGCCCCCGGCCCCACCGGCATCCCCACTGCTCTCCTCAGGCCCCTCTCCTGCTCCCAGAGGTGGCGGGCCAGCGGCCCCGCACCAGTCCCCGTGTCTCTGCCCCTGCACGTCTGCCGTGCCTGTGTTCTCCCGCCGTCCTTCCCCGTGCCGGACGCTCACTCCCGGCCCCCAGCTCTGAGCCCCGGAACTTTCACCTCACTTCTGACCCTTCGGCTCCCTCACTGCCCACCCCCCCCACCCCCCGCCGTACTGTCTGGTGGCCCTGCCTGGGTTCCTGACGCGCCCTCTGCCCTCGGTGTCCAGAGTGAAGAGCCAGAGGGCCGCAGTTACTCCACACTGACCACGGTGAGGGAGATCGAAACACAGACAGAACTGCTGTCTCCCGGCTCTGGGCGGGCCGAGGAGGAGGAAGTCCGGGATGAAGGCATCAAACACGCCATGAACCATTTTGTCCAAGAAAATGGGACCCTGCGGGCCAAACCCACGGGCAATGGCATCTACATCAATGGGCGGGGGCATCTGGTCTGACCCAGGCCTGCCTCCCTCCCCTGAACCTGGCTCCTTCTGCTGACCTGGGGAATCTCTACTCATCACGGGGGCCTCCCTACACACCTTGTTTCTTGAGGAAGCTGCTCCCAGTCCCACTGACTGCTCGACCTTTTCCTCCAACCCTTCTGTTCAGCGAGGGTGGGGCTCTGCTGGTTGAGTCCTCCCTGCCCCCCTGGTGTGTGTGCGTGTGCGCACACATGATTGTGTGAGTGTTCACAGACCGTGTGCATGTGCGTGTGTGTGTGTGTTACAGGCCAGGTGAACTAAGATGGGCTTGGCTTGTGTATGGCGTGGCTGCGTGCCCTCTACCTGGAAGCCCAGGTTAGCCCCTCAGGCCCCAGAGCAGTATTAATGATGCAGAGGTTGGAGGCGAGAGGCGGAGACTGTGGGTCAGACCCAGGTGTGCAGGCAGAGCTGGAACTGGATTCTGGCCTCCTGAGTTGGGGAGCTGGGCTCCCACCCCTTGGGAGCCCAGGGGCAAATGTTGAAGTGGCCAGCCCAGGGGACAGCCAGGGACTAGCACTCTTACTGGAGAAGCCCTTGGCCCTCCGGTGTTCTCTGGTGGCCTCTGGTGGCGTCTGGGCCTGCTGCATGTGCATATTTTCTATACCTAAGCCTGCTGGGGGAGTTTCTTCAAGGAATACTGCTCCGAATACTTTAATAAGAGAAAACACATCTTAAAAAAAACAACCAAACAAACAAAAACAAAAAAAACTTTTGATTTATCTGAATGTTTGTTATTACTTGGTTGGCTTAACTCGAGGCCAGCCTCCATGGGAAGTCAGCAAAGCTGGACCTTGCTCAGACCTTGGCAAGGGGTCCATGCCTGGGCTTTGCAAAGGTGCTCCTTCAAAAGCACTTGAATTGAGGCAGCCTCTTGGGCAGGAGCCTGGCGCTATGGAGTCTGAGTCGGGGCGTGAGCCCCTGGGTCCCTGGCTGCAGGAAGACAGGGTGGGGTCCTGGGCCCTTCCCCCAGCCGCCTCTCTTCTCCTCACTGCATCCACAGTGGTCTGTGGTTCCTCGGGGTGGGGTGGGGGGGTTGCAGAGACTGGGGGACAAGGGCTCCTGGTTGGGTTGTGGTGTCAGGGAGATAGGGTAGTGATTACAGCCCGAGGGAGTGGGGAGTTCGGGTGGTGTGAAGGAGTTGCTGGGGACAAGAATGTCTCCTTTCCCCCAGGAGCCTCGGGATCACTCACCTAGGGCTCTTCCCACGGTTTCTGCTGGTCTGGACTGGGGTTGGATACTGTGCATTGTCACCTGACCCACTGAATACGCTCAGCCAGAACACCTAGGTTTTGTGCCCAAACCCTGCTTGGCCTGAAATCCTCTGGATTTCTGGACCAACAGAGAGACGCCATCCCCTGCTCCCCAGCCAGCCCAGGAATTTGAATGCAGAGTCCAAAGATCTGGGGTCTTAGTCTGTACATGTTGTGTAAATATGTGCATATTTGTACATAAAATGATATTCTGTTTTTAAATAAACAGATAAAAGCTGTTGTGCCTGGTTCGTCTCTCGCCCTTGGGCTATGTGAGCCCTGAACCACTCAGCACCCTTCAGCACCAGCCTTCCCTGGCCCCACGTAGGAGAGGGGCTGGGACGGTAGTGGCTGGGAGGCAAAGGGGAAAGAGATGGGCCACCTCTGAGAGTTCCCGGGTAGGCAGATAGAGTGAAAAGCCCTTTCCCACACAGCCAGCGCCCCTGTGGGCGGTGCTGTCACTCCTGGGTCACGTTGGAGTCTCCCCAAAACAGGCCTGGGAGGCGGGCAGCAGATTCCATTCTTTACAGACAAAGAGGCTGACACTTAAGTGAGTTCCACAGAAAGAGCTGGAAGGATTAAAGGTTACCCAGTTCACCCTCTTCGTGGTCACACATGTAGACACTGAGGCTTGGCAAGGTAACATGTCTTGGCTGAGGTCACAGGCTCCTCTGGGGCTGAGCCTGGCCATCTTGCTTCCCCTTGCAGGGGACTGGGCCACCTGGCTCTCAGGCCAGCCTCTGAGCTTTGCCCTGAGCCCCCCCAAATTCTGGTCTCTAAGGGTGTCAGTCACCTGCCTACGCCCCAGGCGCCACCACCCCACCCCGGGGCTCTGACGTCACATGGCCTTGACCAATGAGCAAAGTCCCAGTGATGGGTTGAGGATGTGAATGTCAGCTGCCTCCCCCACCCCAGGCCCTGTGGTTGCAAAGATGCTCTAACAGGAAGCGGGTTGGAGGAGCTGCACAGCTTCCTGCTCCCCCAGGGCTGAGCAGGGCCAGAGGGGCGAGTGCCAGCCTGGGCCACGAGACCCAGCTTCTTCAGGGTCCTGGCAGCTTCCTCTTCCACAGCTACTTCCGTGTAGCCAGGGGCCCCAGAGGCAGCGGCAGGAGCCGCTGCCTGTTGCCCAGGCCACCCTCCACCCTCCCCAGTTTGGAGCCCTGCCCCCTGGGGCCGGGCCAAGCCCAGAGGCCGGCTTAGGATCCTATGGGGGACTGGTAGGGCAAAGGTCTTGGGGGGGCAGAGGGGGCTGGGCCAGGGCCCCGGGGGCTCCCGCCATGAAGTCTCGGCAAAAGGGAAAGAAGAAGGGCAGCTCGAAGGAGAGGGTCTTCGGGTGTGACTTGCAGGAGCAGCTGCAGCGTTCGGGCCAGGAGGGTAAGGAGGTGGCTCAGGGCAGCCGTGGGGTGGGGGGCATGGAGCGAGGGGCAGAGGCAGCACCCAGGTGCTCGGGGCAGTGGTGTGGGGTCACCACCCAGGAGCCCGAGGAGCAGGTGCTACAGGAAACGTGGCTGAGTGGGGAAGGCCGGGGAGCCCCCTTGTGTAACTACCTGGGGATGGGGAGGCTGGGGGGCGGGGAGAGGACGGAGAGATGAGAAACCCAGAGAAGCAGGCAAAAGAGAGGTGACGGCATCACTGCTGGGGACAGAGCAGGAGGCTGGGGGGACGACGGGGTCAGCAGAGGAGTGATGGAAAGGCCAATGGAGCATCCTTGGGACTGAATGGAAGGAGATGGGAGAAGGGTTCTTAGGAGAGTCTGAGGGCGGCGCTGGGGAGGACAGGTTTCCTGGTCGGAGGTGAGTGCCCAGGAGCATGGTTGTGGGGCTCCAGCGCTCGGACCCTCATGCAGCCTCGCTGGGCTGCCGGTGAGGGTGTGGGCTG
Organism: Mellivora capensis; assembly: GCA_004024625.1. Classification (NCBI taxonomy): domain Eukaryota; kingdom Metazoa; phylum Chordata; class Mammalia; order Carnivora; family Mustelidae; genus Mellivora; species Mellivora capensis. The sequence goes on along the minus strand of PISX010001126.1, from coordinate 30,729 downwards.
TGTCCTCCCACAGTCTCCATGACCCTCCCTGGGCACAGGAGGGACAGGTTCAAAGTAGAGGGCGAAGGGAGAAGCTGCCGAAACTGGGGGGGAAGGGGGCGGGGGGGGACGCAAGTAGGATAAGAGAGATGTCCTGAGGCTGATTGGAGGGTAGGGGTACAGGGTGCAAAGGAGTGGGTGCGGGGCTGTCTTTGGGGCCTGTCTACTGTCTCCCTGGGTTCCCTAGAGGGGCTCGAAGCCAGCAGGAGCAGGGGCAGCCCTGGGCTCCATCTGGCATGGAGCAGCCCCTCATTAACTTAGCCTGATTTGACTTGAAGTTGAGTGCAGGGATCCCGGCTGCCCAGGCCAGCTTGTTTTTGGCATTTCGAGCTCCTCCCAGAGCAGGGCACGTTTCCCTCCCCCCCCATCCCACCCCACCCCAATCTGTCATTTCCTCTTTGCCCTCTCTGCAGCTCTGGGCTGTGGCTCCTGTTGGGGAGGGAAGGTGATGGTGGTTCCTAGCTCATTTCCTGCCCTTAGCCCCGCCCCCTTGTCCCCAAACACCTCCTTCCCCTTTTCTCCTCCCCCAGAGGCCCCCATCCCCACCGGCCCGGTTAAGGGAAACCCCGGGCCCCAGAGTAGAATGTTACACAGCTTCAGCCGTGGAGGCCCTGCTCTGCCTTTCTCTTCCCCTCCTGCAGAGCCCGGCTCATGGACTCCTCTTGAGAACCATGACTCTTGGCCAAGGGCCACAGGATTCAATGGGGCTGACGTTCTTCCAGTTTTCTGCAAACTCTCAGTTCGGTCTCCTCATCCCTGTGCTGCACTGCCCTGTGGCCCCTGGCAGCCCAGTATTGAAACACAAGACACTCACCCCCACCCCCATCCTGCCTCCCCTCTGGCCTCTGTCTGCACTCCCGGCCGGTGAGGGGCCTGTTCTCTGGAAGGCTTAGACATCTGGTCCTAGAGAATTCTGGAGGAGGAGAGAAGCCCATCCTGCCCCTCCTCAGAACCTTACCTGAGCTCAAGGGTGGCAGGATGTCCAGCACCCTATGGAATAGGGACAGCCTCTCCCCATGTCCCTCTCCCTATGCCCCTCTCCCCATGCCCCTTCCCCTGGCACAGACAGGTAGGAAGTGAAAGGACAGAGCCAGAGCGAGGCTGGCTAAGGCTTTTCCCTCTAACCCAAGACTCGGCACAAAATCAAGGCCACACTTGTGGAGATCTGTGTTCCTGCTTAATTTATCCTCCCTGATTAGCTTAATTTTCCCCATGCGCATCTGCTTGATTTCAGCGCGCTCTCCCTGCTCCTGGCCCTCGGAAGGCGGGTCACTTCCTTCTCCAAGCCCTACCTGTTCTGAGTTCTTCCTTTTCCCAAACTTTCTCTCTTGGCTACCTTGTTCAGGTTTCCGATTCTGCTGGTCGTCCCCGTTCCTGGATCCCATCGCCTCAGCCCTGTCTCTTCGTCTCCCGTCTCTCCCCTCATCCTCGACCCTTTTCTCTGTGGCTCTGATTCCTTAGGCTCTTGAATACCTTCTTTTTCTTTAGAAACTTAGGTCTTTTTTTGTTTAGAGAGGTGGGGGGACAGGCATAAGGAGAGGGAGAGGGAGACAGAGAGACCATTAAGAGGCTCCACGCCCAGCACGGAGCCAGACACCAGGCTCCATCTCAGGACCCTGAGATCAAGACTGGTGCCAAAGGCAGGAGATGCTTAGCCTACTTAGCCACACAGGTGCCCCTTTAAGGACCTTTTCAGGAGATCCAAAATCCATGGAGAAGGGCACGATGGGGGAAGATCTGGTTTGGTTGCCGTTCCTGTGAAGAGAGCCCAGGCTTTAGGTGATAGTGGGCTATGCGTCAACAGAGCGACGTGGTAGCTGAAAGAGCTGGGGTGCCATTAGGAACCTGAGCGTCAAGCAGCAGCCCAGTGAGAAGGGTCCACCCCGTTTCTGCACTCAGGGTTGGGGACCTGAGGGTAGGGCGATGCTGGCAAATGGGCCCAGGTCTCGGAAGGAGGAATGGGGAGTGAACTATAGTGCTAGGACTGAGGACAAGAGAAAGGAACAGGGCACAAAATTTAACAAAGCCCTCACTCTTGGGGCTGCACCAGTGCCTGGGTGCCTTTTTTTCTTTTCTTTTCCCTTCCTTCCTTCCTTCCTTACTTCCTTCCCTCTCTCTCTCTCTCTCTTTCTTTCTTTCTCTTTCTCCTTCCTTCCTTCCTTCCTTCCTTCCTTCCCTTTCTTTCTTTCCTTTCTAAGTTTATTTATTTTAGTAATCTTTTTTTTTTATAAGATTTTATTTATTTATTTGACTGAGAGAGACACAGCAAGAGAGGGAGAACAGGGACGCCTGGGTGGCTCAGTTGGTTAAGCAGCTGCCTTCGGCTCAGGTCATGATCCCAGCGTCCTGGGATCAAGTCCCACATCGGGCTCCTTGCTCGGCAGGGAGCCTGCTTCTCCCTCTGCCTCTGCCTGCCACTCTGTCTGCCTGTGCTTGCTCTCTCTCGCTGTTTCTCTCTGACAAATAAATAAATAAAATCTTAAAAAAAAAAAAAAAAAAAGAGAGAGGGAGAACAAGCACGGGGAGGGAAAGAGGGAGAAGCAGGCTTCCCGCGGAGCAGGGAGTCCAATGCGGGGGTCCATCCCAGGACCCTGAGATCATGACCTGAGCTGAAGGCAGACGCTTAATGACCGAGCCAATGAACGAGCTACCCAGGTGCCACTATTTTAGTAATCTTTACACCCAATATGGGGCTTGAACTCACAACCCTGAGGTGAAGAGTTGTGTGCTCTTCTTACTGAGCCAACTGGGCACCCCTGGGCAGCTCTTTCTTAAGGATGCTCTCACTCCCAAGGTTGTGTGTGTGCACAGTTGCCACCTGCACAGCCCTAGGATTGGGTGCCTCCTTAAATTCTTCACCCTCATGCCTTCCTTTTCTCACCCGAGTTCCTGGCTTTGCGGTGCAGGAGGACAAAGGGTGTGGACACCGGCTCATTCAAGGAGGGTTTACAATCATGGTTGATGGGTGCATGGATTACTTCCTTCATTCTCTATTTCCATCTTACTTAATTACTCAATTCCACCAAGAACTTGGGCTGGAAGTGTGGGGGTTAGCAAGTGCATGGGATTCAGCTATGTCACGGGGGAGTACACAGAACTGTGGCAAAGTTGTGATCCAAATTCCAAAATTTTATGAAAGGGTAGAATAAAATGACTGAAGGAATTGGGTTGAAGGAGAAACAAGAGGAGGAGGTGAGATCGGTACCCAGAAGTGCATATCACGTGATGCTGCATGGTTTCTGGATATGGCTCTGAACTTCCTAGTGATTCAAGTAAAGAGATAAACATCGTCAGAAGTAAGACTCAGAAAACCCAGCAGAAAAAAAAAAAATAGATGGCTGAGGAGAAAGAGCTCTGACACTGACACATGAGAGGGTTTTCTCTGGATGGGAGGGTTTGTGGGAGGCGTGACTGGCTCTCAGACTGCGACAGCAGCGGGGTCTGGTTGGTGAAGGGTTTAAACATACTGTACTAAGTTTATACTTCATTCTAGACCCGTGAGGTGAGCAATGAAGACTGGGGTGAAGCAAGGATTTAAGGCAGGGAAGGCTTCAGAAGAAACCTGTGGCCTCGTGAAGATGGGATCTCACCCCTGGGTTAGAGAGTTTCCTGTGTCTGAGACATCATGTCATAAAACATGAGACATCAGATTGGTTACTCAGAGAGGGGACCAAAAAAAAAAAAAAAAAAAAGGTCACAATTAGATCTTGTCCTTAAGTAACTTACAGTCTAGTAACAGCAGAGGGGGCCCAGGTTGGGAGAAAGAATACAACTTTTTGCACACTTGGATTTGGATGCTAGCCCTAGCTGGGTGGTACTGGGCACTTGTTACTTCTTTGACCCTCGGTTTTCTTATCTGGAAAATGGAGACTAGAATATCTAAGGCACAGTGCTTGGCACACAGGTGTTTCTCTCCTGAACTGACCTGTTCCAATTTTGTGTACCTTCCTGTGACAGACCTGATGCCCACGCGCTTGCTTCTGAGACGGGGTGCTTCACGATAGTCCCTGTCAGCTCTGCCCCCTTTGGGTCAGGACAACGAATTTTCTTTCATCTTATACCCAGAGTGTTTAATAAGTATACTTTTGGGACCTGTCCTGTTACTCCGAGCACCCTTCCAACCAGATGGCTGCCTCTTGGAAAATTCTGGAAACCAAGTAGTAATTCCAGAGCAACAAATTTCAGTTCCATGAAGGCAGAGCTTTCTAATGGGAATGGGCAGCCTGGAGAGCCAGGGGGCTTCCCCTCCCTTGGGGGGATTTAGGCAGAGGCTCTAGACCCCGTGGGAAAAGAGATCTCAGAGAGCTGCACAGGTGAGAGCTGATGTCCTCTAGGAATCCTGACAACTTTTTATTCATGAGCTCTGCTTCCAGTCTCTTCGAACCCCTTCCCTATGTTTCTGTCTCTCAGGTCCCCTGTGGTGTCTGACCTCCCAGACCTGATTTCTCTCTTTCTGCTCCGTCTGTGTCCCCAGTGCCGCAGGTGCTGAAGAGCTGTGCGGAGTTTGTGGAGGAATACGGAGTGGTGGACGGCATCTACCGCCTCTCGGGGGTGTCTTCCAACATCCAGAAGCTCCGGTGAGTCAGGCAATGAGGGGAGAGCTCTATGGGCCAGGAGGCCAGGGAGCCAGAGGGGCGAGGGGAGCGGGTAGAAGGAAACATGGGTGCTGGGTGCTGTCTAAGGGAGGAGCTCCGGACTCCTCAGGAAAGGCTGAAACCATGCACCCCATTTCCCCCCAGGCTGGCATGCATGTGTCTACACAGACACATATGTCTCCACTCCCCCGTACAACCACCCAGCTTAAACATTTGGGGACATAATTCACATGCCATAAAACTCACTCTTTAAAAATGTGCAATTCAGTGATTTTTTTTTTTTACTACATTGGCAAGGTCGCACCGCCGTCACCACTATCGAATTCCAGAACATTTCCTCAACCCCAAAAGAAACCCCCAAAAGCAGTCAATCCATGTTTCTCCTTTCCCTCAGCCTCTCGAAACCACTAGTCTGCTTTCTATCTCTATGATTGTGTCTTTTCTGCACGTTTCAGATTAATGGAATTGTATAATTGGAAACTTTTGTGTCTGGCTTTTTCCTTCGCTTGTTTTTAGGGTTCATGCAGATTGTCTCAGATGTTGGCCTTCATCTCTTTGTGTGATGGAATCATATTTTGTTTGTCCATCCATCAGCTAATGAATATTTGGGTGGTTCCCACCTCTTGGCTCTTCTGCAGTAGTGAACGGATGACTTATTTCATATCTTCTTTGGAGAACTTTCTATTCAAATCCCTGGCTCGTTTTTATTTATTTATTTGCTCACTTACTTTTTTTTATCACTTATTTTTATTTTTATTTATTTATTTTTAAAGATTTTATTTATTCACTTGAGAGAGAGAGAGTGAGAAGGAGCATGAGAGAGAGGAGTCAAGGGAGAAGCAGACTCCCCGTGGAGCTGGGAGCCCGATGTGGGGCTCGATCCCAAGACTCTGGGATCATGACCTGAGCCGAAGGCAGTCACTTAACCAACTGAGCCACCCAAGTGCTCCTATCACTTATTTTTAAAAAGATTTTATTTATTTACTTGACAGAGAGAGACACAGCGAGAGACACAAGCAGGGGAAGTGGGAGAGGGAAAAGCAGGCTTCCCACTGAGCAAGGAGCCCCATGTGGGGCTCAATCCCAGGACTCTGGGATCATGACCTGAGCCAAAGGCAGATGCTTAATGACTGAGCCTCCCCAGTGCCCCACCTGGCTCATTTTTAAATTGGGTTATTTGTTTCCTTTGAGTTGTAAGAATTCTGGATTTTCTAAAAAAAGATTTTGTTCATTTATCAGAGAGAGAGAGAAAGAGTGAGCAAGAGAGAGAGAGAGCAGAATCCGGGGGGTGGGGCAGAGGGAGAGGGAGAAGCAGAGTCCCCGCTGAGCAGGGAGCCTGACAAGGGGCTCCATCCCATGACCCTGGATCATGACCTGAGCCGAAGGCAGATGCTTAACGACTGAGCCACCCAGGCGTCCCTATATATTCCGCATATTAAGCACTTATCAAACTTCTGACTTTCTTCCATTCTTTGGGTTGTCTTTGCTTTCTTGGTCATGTCCTCTGACACACAGGAGTTTGTCATTTGGTGTTCAATGTATCTGTTTTTTCCTTGGCTGCTTGTGCTTTTGGTGTTTTATCTAAGAAACTGTTGCCTCATCCAAGGTCGTGAAGATTTACACTCAATGTTTCCTTCTGAGAGTTACACTCCTCCATCTTTACCCAGAAACACATGTACATTCATGTCCCTGCTTTTCTTGAGTCCTACGTACCCCAACCTTGCTATGCAACACCCACAGTTCCATCCCTGTTCACACGCAGCCCACACCCCTAGCCCCTCCCCCGCCCTCACAATCCCCGCCCCCCCCACCGTGCACTATCCATCTACACCCGCTGCCGCACCTACACACATGCCCCACAGCCTTCTTCCAGGGCCTGTGCACGTGGCCGCTGTGCCAGCGCCTACCTCTCCCACCTTCTCCCAGCCCCCACCATTCCTGACCACGCTCCACCTCCCCAGGCAGGAGTTTGAGGCAGAGCGGAAGCCAGACCTGCGCAAAGATGTTTACCTGCAAGACATTCACTGCGTCTCGTCCCTGTGCAAGGCCTATTTCAGAGAGCTGCCAGACCCCCTGCTCACTTACCGCCTCTACGACAAGTTCGCTGTGAGTTGAGAGGCAAGGCAGGGTGGGACACAAGGCAGAGGGGCAACCGCTTGGGAAGCTTTGACCTCCCGAGTGTGTCCAGTGGCAGATAGGGTCCTGTGATGCTCGATGACCGAGACCACATGGAGAACGAAGAGGTCCCTCCCTGCAAATTCCCTCCACAGGTTGTGGGGGGGTGTGCAGGGAGGGCCGCTATCTGCGCCCTCCCGTCCCTCTTCCCTTGGCCCTTCCTCCATCAGCCTGCAGATCACACACAGCGCAGAGGTGGGACCCAGAACCCAGGCAGAGAGCAGAGGGCCCTTGGAAATCACCTAGACCAGAGCTTCCTTATGTCTAAGAGAATGAGAGCCCTTCTTAGAAGCCAACCCTTTTTCAGGCCTGCCCCTCAAGGAGCAGATTGTATGTCAAGCCTCTTTTGACTAAGAAGACATGTGACAGAAATGCTCTCTTGAATTCAGTAACATTTTAAAAATAAGTTGCATTTTTACTGAACAGAATAGCATTTAGAAATCCAGAAGAGCACCCACCCCATTCAGCCCGCACAGGCTAGCCTGGGTGGGCGCTTGCCTAGCAAGGGTGGGCACCTTGGAATAACCCCATAGTCCCGGGAGCACCCACAGGGAGGGTTCGCTAAGGGGATCCTGAACCAGAGCCTTCTGACGAGGGTGCTGAGGCAGACCGGCAGGAAGGTGCTCGAGGTCACCAAGCTATTGAGTGGCATAGCCAAGACCCAGCTGCAGGCCTTGTGGGCCCCAAATTCTGAGCTCCGCCTGGTATGTCAGTGTTCTCCGAAGGATCGGGGTGGGGGATGGGGTGGGGTGCAGCATTGTTTGCCAGAGTCGGGCTCAGCACTCCCAGGAGTAGGCAGGGGCAGTGTTGGCTCCGATGCCTCATTTCTTGAACCCTTCCTCCCAATCAGGATGCCGTGGGAGTGCAGCTGGAGCCTGAGCGCTTGGTCAAGATCCTAGAAGTGCTTCGAGAACTCCCTGTCCCCAACTATAGGTGCGTGTGGATCCCCCACTCCTGGAGACCCAACCATCCCCATACAGCTCTTGTCTCATTGGCCTCCCAACCTCCATCCCTCCATCCGACCCCTGGCCCCAATGCCTCCTTTCTGCAGGACCCTGGAGTTCCTCATGCGACATCTGGTGCACATGGCCTCATTCAGTGCTCAGACCAACATGCACGCCCGCAACCTGGCCATCGTGTGGGCCCCCAACCTGCTGAGGTGGGCACACCTAGGGAGCAGCCAGTGGGATCCGGGCCGAGACCCCAGAGGTGGCTCCAGGAATGGGTGTGGCTGTGCGGGTGCACTGGAGAGGGCTGCAGGGGTCTCGCAGAGCCCAGGGAGAAACAGGAGGGTTCCGAAGTACATCGAGTGGGATGGGGTTCACCCACTGGATACAAGGCCTTTGTGTCTTCTTACACTGTACCACTGAGCTTGGGGATTGGAACAGGAAGAGTCCTTGTGGAATGTTTGTTGAGCAAACATCTTACAGTCTCCTGGAGAACTGGCCTGCATATCTCTGTGTGCCAGGCCGACTCTGAGAAGTCCTGAGAGTCATTATAACAGGGCACTCCTGTGTGCAAAAGAAGTAGAGATTAATTCTGAGGGGGGTGTCCGAGAGGGCTTCCTGAAGGGAGTGGCACTGAGACTTGAATCATGCATGTAGTTGAAGAGGTGGGGAGGAGGTTAAGGGCATGCAGGGGAGAAGGGGTAGGCTATTTTTAGAGAGCATTCGGATGGGGAAGTGTGGCGGGACGGCAGGGGAGTAACTCCGTATCGCCACAGGTCCAAGGACATAGAGGCCTCGGGCTTCAACGGGACAGCAGCCTTCATGGAGGTGCGCGTGCAGTCCATTGTGGTCGAGTTCATCCTCACGCACGTGGACCAGCTCTTCGGGGGCACCGCTCTCTCTGGTCAGTGTGCTACCCACCACGCCACCACACTCCCTCCACGCCACGGGAGTCATGTCAGGGTGACAGAGGGCCTTAGAGATCACCTAGTTCAGTCTCCGTGTTGTGCACGTGAGAGAACTGAGTCACAGGGGGATGTTGTTTATGGTCCCGTGGAGAAGATGCTGGGGAGATGATGGTGTGGTCGGTACTTGAGCAGCCCCCTCCTGCGGAGCCTGACCCTCTAAGCACCATCTGGGTTCTTGGGGCTACTGACTGATCATTCCCACCCCTAACCCAGAGGGCCAATGTCCTGGGATCTCCTGCCCCTTGTTCCTAAGGATTCCCTCTTTTTTTTTTTTTTTTTTTAATTTATTCACTTGAGAGAGAGAGACAGAGACAGAGAGAGCACAAGCAGGGGGAGAGGCAGAAGCAGGCTCCCCTCTGAGCAGAGAGCCTGATATGGGACTCAATCCCAGAACCTGGAGATCATGACCCAAGCTGAAAGCAGATGCTGAACCGACTGAGCCACCGAGGCGCCCCCCATCTCCCCCCACCCTCCCGCTGAGGATTCCCTCTTGAGGAGCTAGACATGGAGCATCTGCCTCCGAAGGCTTCTGAGTATATCCCCAGCCAGCTAGTTCATCTCTGTTCTTGGCCGGCCAATTCCTCTTCCTTTCCTAGGTGGGGAGATGGAGAGTGCACGGCGATCACTTCTAGGGGCCCGAGCATCAGGCAGCCCTGACGACCTTATGCCCAGGTCCCTGCCCTGCCATCTGCCTAGCATCCTGCAGGCTGGCGATGGACCCCCACAGATGCGGCCCTACCACACTATCATTGAGCTTGCAGAGCACAAGTAAGGCCTCCTTCCTGGGCCCCCCTCCCCTGCACTGACCACCAGGCCCAACCCTAATGTTCTCTCCATTCCCTCCAGGAGAAAGGGATCTTTGAAGGTCAGGAAGTGGAGATCTATCTTCAATTTGGGTCGCTCTGGCCATGAGACCAAACGTAAACTTCCCCGGGGCGCTGAGGACAGAGGTGAGTCTGGAGAGAGGTAGGGGGAGCTCTACCAATATGAGGCCCTGGCTCTACAAACATCCATGTCTTGCAGAGGACAAATCCGATAAGGGGACTCTGCGGCCAGCCAAGAGCATGGACTCACTGAGTGCTGCAGCTGGGGCCAGCGATGGTGAGTCTAGGTGTGCCCTTGGTGTGTGTGTGCATACGTGCAGGTGTAGGCAGGTGAACACCCATGTGCAAGCCTGTCTGAGAATGTGTCGGCCAAGGAATAATAGTATTATGGATGAGCCCATTGTGTGTGCATTCCTGTGTGCTTGTGTGTCCGTACACGTGGCCATATGTGCTCACTATTTGCAAAAATACATAATGAGCTCCTGTTACGCACCAGCCAGAGTCCCAGATGCTAGGGTTAGTAGTGAGTTTATCATCTGATCAGTGGGTGTGTGCCTCTGAGTGTACAGAGAGGTCCAGGGTGGTGTGTGTTTGTGGAGTTGGTGGGCACTGATGGCCAGTGAGTATATCTTCAGGGAGGGAAGGGGGTTCCTGAGTAAGTGTAGGCGCCGAGCTGGCTGTGGAACATTCGCAGGAGTGGCCCAGGGAAGCTGGGCTGGGTGCTTTCCAACTGTCCTGGCTCTCAGGCCTGAGAAAGCAGGGGACATTCTCCAGAGCCTTCCCGAGGTGTCCGGGCCGCTCGCAGCTGAGGTTACTGCTTTCTTCTCTCTCCTCCGCAGAGCCAGAGGTGCTGGTGGGATCTGGCATTCCCCGGCCAAGCCCACCGCTGCCGGATAGCTTGGAGAATGATTCTGCAGAGGCAGCAGAAGGTGAACAGGAGCCCGAGGCAGAGGCCCTGGGCGGCACGAATTCTGAGCCAGGCACGCCACGAGCAGGGCGGTCAGCAATCCGTGCCGGGGCCTGTAGCCGTGCAGAACGCTGTGTTGGGGTGCACATCTCAGACCCCTACAACGTCAACCTCCCACTACACATCACCTCCATCCTCAACGTGCCCCCAAATATCATCTCTAATGTCTCCTTGGCCAGACTTACCCGTGGCCTTGAGTGCCCCGCCCTACAGCCCCGGCCAAGCCCTGCCTCTGGCCCTGGGCCTGGCCCTGGCCCCCCAGGTGAGGACTCAGGGATCTCCCAGGACTGGGAGAAGGGGCTAGAACCCTAAGCTGAAGCTCTGGTGCCAGGGGTCTGTCCTGGGGATGGCAGAGGCCTCAGGCTTTGGATGGTCACCTTCAGCTGCCTCCCTGGATGCCGGGTTGGAGGGATCCGGTAATATCATCAGGTTCTGTCGTTCACGGAGAGGGGATCTCTGGCATCCTTTAGGTCACTGATATACCCAAGAAGGGGAGTCTGTGTCGGATATATACAGTAGGGATTACTAAGTACAAGCTGGGGATAAATAATAGATGATGTTATAATAATAATGGTATTAATACTAATAGCTAACATTTACTGAAGGCTTACTATGTGCTGGGTGCCGTAGGACTTTGCAAGGATCGGCTTATTTCATTCTCTCCTAATCTTGTGACACAGTTATTGTCGCTTGCAGTGGGACAGGGAACCTAGGTTAAGCTATTTGTTGTTCATTTCAGTTGGAGGTGGCAGAGCTGGGATCTTGGACAAATCTGAGTCTTACTTTCCTCATATTTAAAACAAGGATAAACACCCTACACTGTAGAGCTGTTTTGTGGGGAAAAAAGTAGATAAGGCGTTGTGAAAGGTACAGTGTGGCGCCTGGCACCTGGCAGGAGCCCGGCAGGGCAGCTATAAGCCAGGAGTCAGGGATACTGATCTGAGAGGGTCAGCCACACGGAGTACCTAGGCTGGGAGGGTTGGGCCTGTACGGCAGTAATGTTAGGAAGGTCTGCATTGGAGAGGGTCAAGGCTGGTCTTAACCTTTGTGTTCCTGACACTTCCTTTCTTCCAACAGATGAGAAGTTGGAGGCAAGTTCAGCCACAGGTCCCCTGGCCGACAGTGGCTCAGAGGACATGGCCCCTGCTCTGGAGGACTGCCTGTCCCAAGAGGTGCAGGATTCCTTCTCCTTCCTAGAGGACTCAAGCAGCTCAGAGCCTGAGTGGGTGGGGGTGGAGGACGGGGATGTGGCCCAGGCAGGAGCAGCAGGAGCAGCCTTCTGCCCTGGGGAGGACGACCCTGGGATAGGCTACCTAGAGGAGCTCTTGCGAGTTGGGCCTCAGGTAAGGAGGAGCTGTGCTGGGTTTGAGGGTGGTGAGGAAGCCAGGGGGTGGCCATGGCCACCTGGTCCTGAGCTCCAGTGCTATGTCTACAGGTGGAGGAGTTCTCCGTGGAGCCACCCCTAGATGACCTGTCCCTGGATGAGGCGCAGTTTGTCTTGGCCCCCAGCTGCTGTTCCCCGGACTCTGCTGCCCCCAGGCCTGAAGGAGAGGAGGAAAGTGGGGAGGAAGTCTTCCTGAGTGCCTATGATGACCTAAGTCCCCTTCTGACGCCCAAACAGCCAACCTGGGAGGGTCCAGGAAGTCTGGAGGAAGAGACAGCAAGGTGTGGGAGACAGGGGGCTCCAGGGCAGGCTGAGGGAGAAGATGCATGCTGCAAAGTAGAGGAGGCCAAGGAGGCTGAGCCTGAGAACACATGGGCCATCAGGGAGGAGGCTGAGGGGAGTCCAGAGAGTGAGATGGGGGATGGAGAGGCAGGTGAGGAAGGAGCGGAGGCTGGGGGAAGCCAAGAGATGATGGTCAGTTTGAGAGAAGTGGGTGGGAAAGAGACAGAGGCCAAGGGAGAGGAGTCTAAAGGCCAGCAGGATGATGAGAGTATGACAGAAGCTAAAGATGTGGAGGGAACAGAAGGAGAGCAGGGCAAAGACAAGGAGCAGGAAAGAAAGACTGAGAGAGAGCAAGAGACTGAGGAAGGCCAGGAAGGCCAGGTACAAGCCAGAAGCGACCCAGAGTGTGGGGTCCAGGAAAACCAAGTTGCTGAGGAGACCTGGGAAGTTGTACACAAACAAGAGGCAGAAGAAGGCAGAGAGGACGAGGTTAAAGGGCAGGAGGGGCAGGAGGGGCAGGAGGACCAAGAGGCAAGAGAAGACCGAGGAGATGGTGAAGATGGCAGAAGCCCAGAAGCAGCAGCTGGAGGAGGAGGAGAGGTCAGCATGGACAGGGAGAGTGGGGATGGAGAGTCTGAGAGAGACCAGAGGGCTGGCGGTGACCACTTAGGAAAGGACTCCCCTCCTGAAGGGTCACACTTAGAGTCCCTGGAGGTTGACAGTGCCAAAGGGGGCAATTCCCAGTCCTCTGAGGCAACCCCACAGCCACCCCAGGTAGAGGAGCTGGAGCTGGAGGAGCAGGAGCAGCCCAGTCCAGAGGGGTGCAATCTGTGCCCCTGTCCTCTTGGCTCACCTAGCGGTGTGGGCATGCGCCTGGCTTCCTCCCTGGTTCAGGTCCAACAGGTCCGCTCTGTGCCCGTGGTGCCCCCCAAACCACAATTTGCCAAGATGCCTAGTGCAATGTGTACCAAGATCCACGTGGCACCTGCAAATCCATGCCCAAGGCCTGGTCGTCTCGATGGGATTCCTGGGGAAAGGGCTTGGGGGTCCAGAGCCTCCCGTTCCTCTTGGAGGAATGGAGGCAGTCTTTCTTTTGATGCTGCTGTGGCCCTGGCCCGGGACCGCCAGAGGACTGAGGCTCAGGGAGTTCGGCGGACCCAGACCTGTACTGGGGGTGGGGACTATAGCCTCATCCCCAGAACCTCCCCCTGTAGTATGATCCCTGCCTATTCTCCTCGGCCACTTAGCTGCCTGGAGCTCCCACCCGAAGACACAGAAGGGTCTGGACAGCGGAGTCGGCATAGTCTGCCCCCCAGGGAAAACCAGCCCCCTGACCCTCTTCTGTCCCCCCAGCGCCGATCATATGCATTTGAAACACAGGCTAACCCTGGGAGAGGTGAGGAACTGTGAGTAGGACCATAGCACTGGGCAAAGAGGGCAGTAGGTTGTCTCCAATCTCGAGGATCCCAGAGTAGCTGTCTTTTCTGCAGCCTGAGCAGCTGTAGTGCCCAACACCATAGGCTTTGACCCTCCAGCTTCTCTTCTTGACTGTGGGAAGCATTGCCTCAGTTGGTTTACCTGAGTTTGTCTCAGACACAAAGGCACTTATCCCTTAGAATATTCCCAAGAAAGTCACTAAAATCCTGTTACCAGGGAGTGGGGCCTTGGTCAAAGGAAACAAAGAGTAGGTGGGATACTTAAGAGGTTTCTCAAGGTGAAGAATGAAGAGGGAACTCAGCAAAGTGCCTGCCCTCCTCTGAGGCTGTGCACTTCCCTTCATGGAAGCCCAGGGCGGAGGAGGGGAGGAAAGGGCCACTTCAGAGCCTGTCACACATAAACACTTCTGAACTACCCATCCTGACTCTGCTCTTGGATTCCTCCAGACCCTCCTAGCTCTAGATTAGGAGGACCACGTCAAGGAGCTCGTTGAAGGCCTTGGGCCTCAAAAGCCGGACTGGCCCCCTTTCCAGCATCCCTACCGTCTGCCTCCACTCCCCTTTAGGAAGAGAGGTCTTGTACGCGTCTCCCTGGCTTCTCATTTTTCCTTCGGAATAACTTCCTCCTATTTCAGGGAAGGGGAATGGCATAACTCAGGCCATGGGGCTGCTTCTCCAGACAGGCTGGGGCTGCAGATTCTGTTCTAGTTGGAAGCAATGTCTCAGAATAAAAGTTGTACTTTTATATGTAAACGGTGTGGAGTCTCATTATGCTTAATAGAGTCTTAGGTGATAGGGATCGCATTTTCACGTTCGGCAAAACGTCCTTTCGCAATTGTTTGGGTGCTCTTCCTCTGTCGTTGTCATGGAGACTTGTGGCGAGAAACTGGAGCTAGGTTCACGGAGGCCAGGAAACGAGGAAGAGAAACTTGTATTTACATAATGCTCGTTCTCTCTCAGTACAGGCGGGGTATTCTACAAGCAAAGAATCTATGCCCTTGATTTTAGTTACTCCGCGTAACAATTCCGCAAGAATGGTACTGGGGTCTCCATTTTCCGGAGAGGAGACCTGTACAGTGCGGTCAGCTAGGGAGGCTGATTAAGTCCAAGGCTTGCCAGAGATCTCAGCGGCAAGAAGTGAGAGCGGCAGGTTTGAGACCCGAGTGCGTCTGGCTCCAGAGGCTAAACTCTTCTCATCACAACACACTCCGGATCCATTACGGGTAAGTCTCAAGCGAGAAGACTGGGACTCAAGGCCCTTCTCACAGCACCTGAAAGCCTCGCACAAACTGGAAGCCCTGGGGGTCTTTGGGTAGTAACTGCTGACGCTAGCACAAAAGAGCGTAGGCAGAACCCTCCTCCTCTCCAGTGGGCACCAGAACAGGCTCCCGATCCAAGATGGCCTCCCAAGTGCCCTTGTTAAAGATGGCGCCTCCGCCGACGTCCTTCCCTCGATCGGAGCCTGCCTCGCTCCCTTCTACCACTAAAAACGCCTTGTTCAGCAGGAAGAGGGTAGCACACATTAGTCGTCTTTCTTTCTTGCCGAAAGCGACGAAGTCTTCAATGTCACTCTCCGGGGATCCCAGGAAGTTCCTTCTTCTCCGCCCCGGCGACATCCCCACCCATCCGCATCTTTCCGCCTCATCAGGCGGGAAGGGCCGGAAGTGGGGCGGCTCAGAGGCTGAGGAGGCTGGGCGGGTCCAGAGAGGTACTTCCGCCCCTCACCAACATGGCCGCAGGCCGGGAGTGCGCATGAGCAGCTGTCCATGGAGAGCTCTCCGAGTCCGGGAGAGGCAGAGCGCGGTCAGGGGAGATCCGCGGCCTCGGCGGCCTCGGCCGGTGAGTTCGGGCCCGGACGCGAGTCGGGGGTCCGGAGGCTGGGTGGGCCGGTAGGCAGGGCAGCCTTGATTTCGCTGCCGTTTTCAGGCGGCGGACCTCCCGGGGAGGAAGCCTTTGTTTTGAGGGAGGGGGCCGTGCCCGCTCCTCGCTCTCCCGTCCCCCCCCCCGCCCCGGTGTGGGCCGAGCGCGCTCCCCGCCCCCGAGCGCGCGCGTCCCCGCCCTCCTGCGCGGCCCGCCGCCGGCCGGGACCGCGGGCCCGCCGAGCCCCGCGCCCCTTCCTGGCCGCCGAGCGCAGCGCGGGGTCGCGGGGCGAGCGCGGCGGCCGCCCGGGCTCCCGGGCTCGCGGGCTCGCGCCTGCCGGCCGCGGGGCCTGCGGGGAGACGCCGCCTGCGCCGGCAGGGTCGGGGCGCCGGGCTGCTTCGGGACGTGGTGATTTCCCGCTTTGTGTCCAGACTGAGCAGGGGCTCTCGCTGGGCCCTCCCGGCCCGAGCGCGCGCGCCACAACTTCCCGTCCGCGTTTCCGTGTCGCATCCCCTCATGCTCAGGAAATGCTTCCGGATGTCCAACTGAGATTTGAATAAGCGGTCCGGCCCGGTTGCTGGGTGCCCTCCGAGGCCGCCCCGGCTGACGGCTGTGGGCGATCGGGACGCCTCCTCCCGCAGTGGGCGCCGCAGCCGCGGAGGGCCGCTTCCTCCGGCGGTTGGAGGATGGACAGGTAGGTGGTGCCGCAGCGCTGGCGCTACTTCCCCTTAGGCACTGGGATCTTCTGGCAGCGTTACTTCCTCCCGACAGTTTCACTTTCAGTTCTTTTTCCTTTTTTTTTTTTTTTTGGTTTGTTTGTTTTCTGGGTTTTGGTTTTTTGTTTGTTTGGGTCAACACTTTCCTTCCATGTGGGCTTTCCAGGGCCCATCCGTTGAAGATTTTCCTTAGATAGGAAAGGTATCGGGGACGTTCTGGGTGGAGACTACACCAAAATCTTACCGTTCGTGTAGGGGTAAATTGGTTCCTTTGTACAGGGTATCTTTCTGGAGGGATCTGCCTCAGCTCATTGTTTTTCCTGCCCTCTTGGCTGGGTGTCAGGGCCCTAAGGCGGGCACCCTGCAAATGAGTTCCTTTTCCATTGTCTCTCCTTCCGAACCTTGAACCTGGAGTTTTTTCCCTTCTTGCTGCGGTTCAGTTGACTTGGAGTTGTCATGGCAACATTTTAGCAACTGTGTTGTTCTAGGGGAAGGCTTGGTGAAGAAAATAGAAGGGGCTTGCAAATGACACACTTGGACTTTAGGGTGTCTAACATGACATAAATCCGGACACTCCAAAGCAGGAGCCCAAGGGGCCAAGGAGAATGAGGCCCAAGGGGCCAACTATGTTCTTTATGGTTCAGGGAGGTTTCCCCTTCCTAGGTGTGAGAACAGAAATTTTTGGGTCCTGTATGTGGCTCAGAAGCTGGAAGAAGCCCCAGCGTCCAGTGGCCCTGGTTTTTGAGAGTGGTGGTCTAAACATGGCGTATCATGGTAACTGCGGTCATGGTCCATCCAGAAATGTGTTGTTCCTCCGTCTTTAAGCATAAAGACCATGACTTGAAGCGATAATGGAGGACTGAGAAGCATTGTAGGGTTGCTTTTTCAACCACCATAGCCTGCTTCTCAGCATCAGAATGGAGGAAACCGACTATCCTCTGTAGATTGACTGCATTATGTTCTTGGCTGAGTCTTCCTGGAGCCTAGCTTCTTGAAACAGAGAGACTATTCAGTTTCCTGGACTCAGCTGCAAACTCCCTGATTTCTGTCAGGACTTAGCACTCAGGCCTGTGAGGCAGGACATTCGGAGACTCCAAAGAAGGACCAGTTCCTCGGATGTGCCCCCTTACAGAGAGATGAAGGGGTGAGTGAAGAAGAGGTGGGCCGGGAGGTGGGAGGCCTGGGAGGAGGCAGAATGGCCAAGAGCGCTGGCTCTGGAGTCGGGCAGACCTAGATTCTGATCTCAGCCCCGTCGCCGACCAGCTGCATGGTCTGGTGTCTCATCCACAGAATGCGAGTAGTGCTGCTTGCCCCACTGTGCTGTTTGAGTACTGAATAGTAACGCGTGTTAAGTGCTTAGCTCAGTGCTGTGCCCGCAGTAAACACTCAGTAAATACCAGCTGTTGTTATTCTAACCCAGCGTCTGTTGGGAATGCCATTGAGTTTGGAAGCCGTATGTTACTGGGTCAGTGAACTTTTCCTTCCCTTCTTCCCTCCTTCTTTTGTTTGTCCCGTCACAAACAGGCAGCAGAAAACAGCTGAAGCGGAAGAGGGGACAGTGCAGATTCAGGAGGGTGAGTGGTCGAAACAGACCGGAGCCCAGGAGCCCAGCTTGGCCCCTCCCCATCCCCCATGGGCACATCTGCCATGCACCCCCCGGTCCTTCTGAATGACATGCAGGTGGAACAGAGGGAGAAAGGCAGTAAGTTGCAGGCTTCTTCTTTGCTCGTCTAACTCAGGTGCAGTGGCAACTGGGGAGGACCCCACCAGCGTGGCTATTGCCAGCATCCAGTCAGCTGCCACCTTCCCTGACCCCAACGTCAAGTACGTCTTCCGAACTGAGAATGGGGGCCAGGTAAGGGAGGGGGCCAGCTGCCTGCAGGTGTTACCGGGGGTTGGGGTTGAGGGAGGTAATGAGCTTGTCAGGGCGGAGACCTGGCTTGGAGGAGGCGGTGACCATGGGGACTCCTGCGGGGTTGGGGGGGGGGGCTGGGAGGAGGAGGTTTGGAGTAGAGGTCCGAGTGGGGTGGAGGTTTGGCCAAAACCTCTGGGGACAGAGGGGGAATGGCTGAAGCTTTGTCCCTGAAGCGCTCTTACTTCTGGGCTCTGTCTGAGAGAAGCTTTATGAGAGGCCTGGGGTCCCCAGCATTGACTCCCCACTTTCCCGTATTCTGTCTCCCCACTTTCCCGTTTCTCCCTGCTTCTAGGTGATGTACAGGGTGATCCAGGTGTCTGAGGGGCAGCTGGATGGCCAGACTGAAGGGACTGGTGCCATCAGTGGCTATCCTGCCACTCAGTCCATGACCCAGGTACGGGGGCCTGGGCTGGTGAGGGGCCTGGAGCTCCGAGGGGTAAAGTGAAGCCAAACCCGTGAGATAGGGGCGGGGCTGGAGGTGGTGAGGCATCTGGGGCTGCCTTGTCCCAAGGCACCAGGTTTTCCCTTTCTGGATGTTTCTCCCTCCTTCCCCCCAGGGATAGAAGCTTCAAGGTAGCTCAGTGGGAAGTACCTGACTCCGTTCTGTTGTTCCCCTCCCCAGGCGGTGATCCAGGGTGCATTCACCAGTGATGATGCTGTTGACACAGAGGGGACAGCCGCCGAGACGCACTATACTTACTTCCCCAGCACTGCAGTGGGAGATGGGGCAGGGGGTACCACATCGGGGAGTACAGCAGCTGTTGTTACTACCCAAGGCTCGGAGGCCCTGCTGGGGCAGGCGACCCCTCCCGGCACCGGTGAGCTATGTGGGGGTGCTGACCGGAGGGGCTAGAATCGGGGGTGGGCCTTTCCTGGGACCCCTTAATGCTCACCGAGACCTGGGCAGGCAGTGAGTCTGGGGCTGCCCTTCCAGCAGGAAGAAGGATCCTAGGAGGAAGGATCCCTCCGGAGGAGGATCCTAGGACCTTGGCCTCAGAACTTGATGCGGTTCCTAAGTCCCACGTCCTGACACAGCCTACCCTCCATCTTCACAGGCCAATTCTTTGTGATGATGTCACCCCAAGAAGTGTTGCAAGGAGGAAGCCAGCGCTCCATTGCCCCCAGGACTCACCCTTATTCCCCGTGAGTAGCCCCCGCTCCTTCTCCGTTGCCGTGGTGGTTTTGATCCCTACCAACTCCTGTGTCATTCCTGACCCCAACCTCTAATCTTATTTTTTGTCCTTCCCTTACTCTGGCCACCCTGGGGTTTGTCATCAGGAAGTCAGAAGCTCCCAGGACAACTCGGGATGAGAAACGCAGGGCTCAGCACAATGAAGGTGGGACTAGTTGGTGGGGTTGGGGACAGCCGTGGTATCTGAGCAGGAGAGCTCAGGTAGCTCGACGGGGCCCGTGGTGAGTTCTCGCTGAGTCACCTTGTTCTCCCTTTTGTCCCCCAGTTGAACGCCGCCGCCGAGACAAGATTAACAACTGGATTGTGCAGCTGTCCAAGATCATCCCAGACTGCTCCATGGAGAGCACCAAGTCTGGCCAGGTCATGGAAGGACCCTGGTAGTGGGCAGGATGCCTGACGTCTGTCTCCTGATGTTGTTTCCCGACATGGTAGAGAGGGTACACGGCAGGAATTCCTGCTGACCTTTCTCCAAGGTTCCTGTATCCTCGTGAAACGTTCTACCACTGTCCTTAGGGGAAAAGGAGGTCCAGAGTGTGAGTGCGCCACAGGAAGGCGAACCAGGTAGCACCTATTTTAATCCTCATTTCGCTTGCTTTTCTTGTAGAGTAAAGGTGGAATTCTGTCCAAAGCCTGTGATTATATCCAGGAGCTTCGACAGAGTAACCACCGGTTGTCGGAAGAACTGCAGGGCCTTGACCAGCTGCAGCTGGACAATGATGTGCTTCGACAGCAGGTGAGACTCCGCCCCAAGTCCGTGGCCAGCGAGCTGCTGTGGGACACCTGCCTCTGGTGTCCATAGAGAGGCCTTCATCTTTTTCCTGGTCACTAGCGGGGGTCTGAATCTGGTCGGGAATTTGGCTGGGCCAGTTTTCTTCCTCACTCTCTCTGTGGCCCCCTTTTCCATGTCAGGTGGAAGATCTGAAAAACAAGAACCTGCTGCTCCGGGCTCAGCTGCGGCACCACGGAGTCGAGGTCGTCATCAAGAATGACAGCAATTAACTGTGGGGACTTGGGGGGTTTGGGTCCCGCCACCACTTTCCGAGAACTGCACCCAGCCCAGGAGCAACAGGCTAACCCCGTGCCCCTTTCCTTCACTGCCGCTTCTGGCGGAGGCTCCGGGGGAGTTGAGACGGCATGGCTTTGAACCCACGCCCCGAGACAGAGCTGCCTGCGCGGGTGTGAAACACACACGTGGGGGCGCACTGACAGCCTGGCCCCGCCCGCCACGCAGCCCCCCAACCCACCCCCGGGGCCCTTGTGCTCCCGCAGATGCATGTGCTGTCCCCGCGCTGGATACCGGACACACACGACGGGGAGGCTCGCCCTGTGCCTGCTGACAGTGCGGGCAGAGGGTTTCTGCCCACAAGCGATGCTCCGGCTTGCCCCAGGCCTCGGGCGCTTCCACTGCCCCCGGAGTTCAGCTGCGCACTCGAGGACTCAGGGGATCAGGCTTTAGCCAGAAGTGGGGAACAGGCTGCTTAGCGGCGGCTGCTGCCCCAGGAAGAGAAGGTCGGCCGGCAAGCAAGCCGAGGCCTGTGCAGAAGTCTCCGGAGCCAGGGAGAACAACAGACCGGGGCCCGCGTGGGGCCTTCCCCTCGTGGGAATGGATTTTCCTCTTCTTTCTTTTTCTTTCTTTCTTTCTTTCTTCTTCTTCTCTTTTTTTTTTTTTTTTTTTAAAGATAAAACGTTCAGAGCCACTGTCATCCCTGGTTTTCGTCCTTTTGTGGGTCTGGGGCGGGCGCGCGGGAGGCGCATTGCATTTTGCCCTGTAAGGGTCGGGCCAAGGTTAGGGTGAAGGGCTGCGCCTGTGGTCGGTACCCTGACTGCCTGCGCCTGGGCCAGACCAGCGTATCGTCCGTCCCGCCCGCGCGGGGCAATTGCAAGAATGTCCCTGGCCGGCGGGTTCCCGCGAACAGGTGCTGGGGGCGGGGCCTGGGCCTCTGCTTCCGGTTCCGGTCCCGGCTCCGGGAGGGCGGGGGAGATGCTGCGTGCACCGAGGGGGCGGCCCGGGGCCGCACTCCTGTGGCTCGCCGTGGCAGCGCGCACCATGGCTGGAGGTACCTGCGGGGACAAACGTGGGACCTCGTCCCGACCTACCTGCGGGCCCCCGGGAGGAGGTGCAGCGGCGGGGCGCGGCTCCGGGGCCCGCACGCCCGCGCCCCCGGGCTGGGGCGCTGCCAGGTGGAGGGGCGCCGCGCAGCCCGCTCCGCTCAGGGCTCTCGTGCCTCCTTTCTCAGCGCCCACGGTCTCGCTCCCTGAACTGCGTTCGCTTCTGGCCTCGGGCCAGGCCCGGCTCATCGATGTGAGATCTCGGGAAGAGGCGGCAGCGGGGACCATCCCGGGGGCGCTCAACATCCCGGGTATGGGACAGAGGGGACGCCCGCGCGGGTGGCCTAGAGGCCGTCCAGGAGGGGGCTCCTAGGGCGGTGTGGGCGAATGCACGGTCCCGGGGGGGGCCCTGTATTCCTCTTAAGCCGCCCTACCCCAGCTTCCTGGAGAAGGGCTGGTGGGAGGCGAATCCTGGCAGCGGAACTGGCTCTTCCAGTTTGAAAGGGTAACAGGCGGCGAGGCAGGGGCGGACCCGCTTTTCTACCTTGACCTCCCCCAAGGCTGGGTACCCGCCCGCCGCTTCTCCTCGCTGCTGGGGAGGGGGCTCCCGTTCAGCTGTTTGGCTGCCTTCCCGCGCAGGTGGGCCTGTCTGGTCCTTGAGGTTGGAGGGGAGTGGGAGTGGGCCTCCCATGTTGTTTTGGGGCCTTCTGAAGATTTGTTGGGGCCGCAGGACCCAGTCCTTCCCGGCCGGGTCTGAACCTGACATCGCCCACTGCCGGCTCTCCTTTCTCTCCCCTCGACTCCTCCCAGTGTCTGAGCTGGAAAGTGCCCTGCAGATGGAGCCCGCTGCTTTCCAGGCTTTGTACTCTGCCGAGAAGCCGAAGCTGGAAGAGGAGAACCTCATTTTCTTCTGTCAGATGGGCAGGCGGGGCTTGCAGGCCACGCAGCTGGCCCAAGGCCTTGGATACACAGGGTATGGGGAAGGCGTGGGGTGCTAGCTAGACAGGGACTGGGGACGGCCTCCCAGACCAGTCCTTCGTCACCTGCTTTGTCTCCACAGGGCTCGAAACTACGCAGGAGCCTATAGAGAATGGTCCCAGAAAGAAGGTTAGGTAGAAGATGGCTTACTGATGGCCCCTTCTCCCCCACCCCCATGGCCAAAAACCCTAACCAAGGGTGGGGAAGGGGCCGACTTAGAATGGGCAGCTCCTTACAGCACTGAGCACGCAAGCATATCAAATAAAGATAATTTAATAAAAATACTGGAAGCACTGAATTTGTCAGGTGGACGCCAGATAGTCCTAATCTTGATCTGGACTTTGGTTCAGCCCTAGGTCCTTCTCCATTCATCTGTCCCCCATCCTGCACCCTCCACTCCCCATGCCCACCCAACGCCAGCAGTTTCCTGAGACGATGATTCTCTTTCTATAACAACTGTGTGTGTGTGTGTTTTAACGATTTTATTTATTTGAGAGAGAGCGGGAGCACAGAGAGAGAGAGAGAAGCAGACTCCCCAGCGAGCAGGGGGCCTGATGCCGGGCTCGATCCCAGGACCCCAGGATCATGACCTGAGCTGAAGGCAGATGCTTCACTGGACTGGGCCACCCAGGCGCCCCTAGAACAATTGTTTTCAGCCCAGTATACACATCAGAATCACTTGGTACCTAAAAGCAAACAAATTTAAAAAATGTTTGGGCGCTATCCGAGATTTGGAATCTTGGGGGTGGGACCTGGGTGGTAGTGGTTTTGTGAGCCTTTGCAGTGAATGTGATGTGCCATCTGGAGCCGAGCCCACTGTTCCTGAGCTCAGCAGACCTCCCTCAGCCTTGCTTCCGGGACTGTCCCTTACAAATGGTCTCTGGCTGCTTCTGTGCAAAAATGGCAGAACAGGGATGCCTGGGTGGCTCAGTTGGTTAAGCGGCTGCCTTTGGCTCAGGTCACGATCCCAGCGTCCTGGGATCGAGTCCCACATCGGGCTCCTTGCTCGGCAGGGAGCCTGCTTCTCCCTCTGCCTCTGCTTGCCACTCTGCCTGTGCTCGCTCTCTCCCTCGCTCTCTCTCTCTCTCTGACAAATAAATAAATAAATAAAATCTTTTAAAAAAAAATGGCAGAACAGAGTGACAGGGACTATATGTCCTTCAGATCCTAACATTTTTACTCTCTAGTCCTTTCTAGATGCAGTTTGCCTGCCCTTGCCCCAGACCCTCAGGTCCCCAGCCCCAACCTCACCTCCCTGAGAGTTTGTTACTGGCTTGAGGAAACCAAAGGGTGGTGCCCAGCAGTGAGTGATGGATGTCACTCTTCATGCCCATGGGTTTGTAAAACATTGATTGCAGGTGTGAGGAGGAAGACTCCGGCGCCACCAAAGACAGGCCCCAGTTTCTATCAATGCTGTTCTTGGATCCAAGAACACTGGATTGAACAAAACTGATAGAGTGAGAAAGCTTGCTGACAGACATTCAACACTACGAAGTTGGTGTATAACTTCCCTCGAGCGTGCAGCACAATTCCATGCATATCTTCCCAGACCTTTCATGTATGTTCACATCAGAGCTCTGACTTCCTCAGTTTGGTATTTGAAGCTTTTATTCCTTGAGGTGCTTGGCTGGCTGGGTCTGTAGAGCATGCAGCTCTTGATCTGGGGCTGTAAGTTTGAGCCCCATGTTGGGTGTAGAGACTACTTTCAAATAAAAAATATAAATGGATAAAATTCTATTCCTTTATTTGTGGAAGAGAAAGTTGGGTTACAGATGGGCCCAATTTTCTGAATTTTCAAGTTTCTGGAGAAATCCCTTTGGACATAGCCTGCATTCCTTGCCTTTCTCTCCCCTTCTGCCTCTTGGGCTGGAGGACCCAGGCCTCCCCTACGACTTTGACATCACAGCCTACCCTGCACTACCATAAAATCTGCTGTTCCGTCTGGGCTCTCCAGCTTCTCATGGCTCTCCCTGGGTGAATCACAGCACGTTACCATCTGAACTTAAGTGGGTAGTGTTGGGTCTGCAGAGAAATTGAAATAAGTGAGTCTAAGCCAAGGTTTGGCAAAAAGTTGTCTGTTCTTCCTTCCCTGAATACCCACATCCCTTTGGCTCTCAGACTGGTTGGAAGTTTTTCCTGGGGTCTAGTTTTCTTCTTTGTTTGCATCTTAACTATTCTGGTCTCCACCCCCTCAAGTATTATAATTGGATTATAGCATTTCTCTCTCTCTCTCTTTTGAAGTGTACTTTTCCTACAATAAAATGCAGTTAAGTGTTCAGCTCATTGAGTTTTGACAATTGTATGCTCACTTGTCACAACTATCCTGATAAGATCTAGGACACAGAAGACCCCAGAATTTTTCTGGGGCTCCCTTCCACTTCCATTCTTTTTTTTTTTTTTTTAAGTTGGAGAACACACCAGTTTTTTTTATTTTTTTAAAGATATTATTTGTCAGAGAGAGAGAGAGAGCGAGCACGAGCACAGGCAGACAGAGGCAGAGGGAGAAGCAGGCTTCCTGCTGAGCAAGGAGCCCGATGTGGGACTCGATCCCAGGACGCTGGGATCATGACCTGAGCCGAAGGCAGTCGCTTAACCAACTGAGCCACCCAGGCATCCCTCCACTTCCATTCTTAATCTTTTCTTTTTCTCTTTCTTCCTTCCTTCCTTCTATTCTTCCTTTCTTTCTTTCTTTTTTAAGATTTTATTCATTTGAGAGAGAACAAGCTTGGGGGAGGAGCGGGGGCAGAGGGAGAAGCAGACTCCCCACTGAGCAGGGAGCATGATAAGGGGCTCCATCCCAGGACCCCAGGTTTATGACCTGAAACGAAGGGAGATGCTGAACCACTTGAGCCACCCAGGTGCCCCATCCTTAATCTTTTCTATCACCATAAACTAGATTTTTAGCTCCCATTCCAGCCTGCCAACCTACATGATTTGAATTCTTCTGTTTAGCCAGTGAGGGTCAGAGAGGGTCCTGGAGGTAAACTGAGCTGGCCTGCCACAGGACCGATCTTGCCCTCTGGCTTGATCATCAATGTTAAGAGAACATTCCTTTCTCCCTCATTAACTGTTTTGTTCATAATCTTGATAGGCTGTTCCAACCCATTACTTTGCCCTGTAAATTCTTCCCTTTCCTCATTAACTATTTCGGCAGGTGAGCCTGGGGGGCTAGGGTCTACCAGCTCTCCGTCCCCTTGCCTTCTCTGCCTTTCTTTCCAGACCACACCAAGCTCTTCCCTCTCACCAGACTTTGTCTGCCACTACCCATGTCCTATCCACCACGTGACATTTTTGTTAACCCCTCCCAGTTGACTGGAGCTCCTTCAAGGCAGGAACCAGCTTGCAGTCCCTGACCCGTGGAGCCCCACAGCAACAACACAAATTCTCAGTGGGCTCTTGTCGAGCCTTACCAGCCTGCCAACTTCCAGAATCTTTCGATTTCAGCCTTTTTGAAACATCGTCACCTGAACAATCTTAAAATAACATTTTTGGGTGCCTGGCTGGCTCAGTCAGCAGAGCATGAGACTCCTGATCTCAGAATGGTGAGTTCGAGACCAGCAAGAGGCAGAGAGCTTACTTAAAAAGAGAATTCATTTCTTAGGGCGCCTGGCTGGCTCAGTCAGTGGGGCATGTGGCTCTCGATCTCAGGAGTTTGGGCACCATGTCAGGTGTAGAGATAACTTAAAAATCTTAAAAAAATAAAATTTAAAAATAACATTTTTATCTTCTGTTCGGAGTTGATAATTTATAATAAGTCCTTGTTGCCTAGTGGCTCAGGCACATGTCTTGGCCTGGTCTTTTCAGCAATCGGTAGCCGGAATCTGGCGTCGCCCTGCCTATCCAAACTTCTCGTTCTGCACCTGCCACCACCACTTAGTGGCCAAAGTAGACTTGACTCTCTCTTGACCCTGGCATTTGCTCACCATTTCCCCTGTTTGGGAAGCTTCCAGTCTCTTTTGTTATTATTCTGAATTTCACAAGAATTAGAAGAATGTATTTGGCAGGGCACTTGCTGTCCTCATCCAGAGGGCTTTAAAACTGAAGGAAAAGGGAGAAAAATAACCAGATAATATTATATAACTGGATTCCATGAAGGACACAAAAACCGGGAGAATGGGATACGGTACACACTTAGGATGTTGTCTTGTAACTTCAATGGCTCTCCGCCTTTGCTGATTTCCATTTTGTATGTGGACAACTCCACCAGAACCTGGCTTATAGGAGTTACTTCTAAGGGTAACATGTTATTATGTAACAAGCAAAGGCTACATAGTGGCCACTGCCAGAACTTTTTAGCTATTCCAACTCTCTCTTTATCTGCAAAATGGGGGTTAAAAGACATCTCTTTGGATAGTTGTGAAAGTTTATTATGACAATATATGTAAAGTACATGCCATGTAGAATGTGGGGATTTAGAGACATATAGACAAGTAATAAACACAAAGAGGTATATAAAATAGCATAGGTATTTTGATACTTGGTGGAAGGGAACTTGTGACAGGCTGTCGGAATGTATGTCATAGTACAAAGAAAATATATGTAATAGAAGAGCCAGACATAAGTGTGCAGCTGGATGGATTTTTACAATGTGGACATACTCATTTAGCCACCACTGTGGTCAGAAAACTTACATTGTACGCACGGATTTAAACTCTGTTGCAGCTTGCTTTTTGGCCAATAGCACAGTCAATTTTTGTGTATGTTCCATGAACACTTAAAAGAGGGTATATTCTGCAGTTTTGGGCTACAGTCAGTAGCCCAAAGTGTCAGTCAGGTCCAGTTAATTAATTATGTTGTTCACATCTATATCTCCCTCTAGAATTTTCTTGGCTGCTTGTTCTCTCCGCTTCTTACAGAGGTATGTTTTAAATCTGTCACTATGATAGGGATTTGTGTATTTCTCCATTTAGTTCTCTGATCTCTATTTGGAGACTGTGTTAATAGATTGTACACATTTAGAACTGTAACACTTCCTCCTTCATGGATCCTTTCCTCATTATGTCCTCTTCGCCTCACCCCAAAGTCTGTTTTGTCTGATACTAGGACAAGTACACCAGCTTCGTGCTGGTCAGTGCTTACATGGGACTTATATATCATGTCTCCTGGGATCCTATTAACCAAAGATGGGAAATTAAGCATAGTTAGACACAAGAAATGGACTATAGGAAAGCAGATTTTTAAGATTGAAAGGAAAAGTAAGCAAACTCACGGCTAGAGACTCTAAAGAGAACCTGAGTCAAGAAAGTTGGGTTGTTGGGGTGGCTGGCTGGCTCAGTTGGTGGAGCTGGTGACTCTCAATCTCAGGGTTATGGGTTTGAGCCCCACATCGGGTGTAGAGATGACTTAAAAATAAAATCTTTTTTTTTTTTTTTTAAAGATTTTATTTATTTATTTGACAGACAGAGATCACAAGTAGTAGGCAGAGAGGCAGAAAGAGAGAGAGGAGGAAGCAGGCTCCCCATGGAGCAGAGAGCCGGATGTGGGGCTCGATCCCAGGACCCTGGGATCATGACCTGAGCTGAAGGCAGAGGCTTTAACCCACTGAGCCACCCAGGCGCCCCTTAAAAATAAAATCTTTAAAAAAAAAAAAAAGTTGAGTTGTCAGATTTCCCAGTGGGATATCCTTCCCCCTCATGCATTCTGCTTACTTCCCTTCCTAATCATTCCTCAACCTGTCAAGTCATCCGATCCACTGACCTTACCAAAATTTTGCCATTTATTATTTTACTTATTCTTTTGTTTTCCTCCTAATCCAGTAGATTCTATGTGTGGTTCATCATTATCTCATTCCTTTGCATAACTAGGAATAAACTTATCAAGAAAGTTCAAGGGGCACCTGGGTGACTCAGTCAGTTAAGCCTCCGACTCTTGATTTCAACTTAGGTCATGATCTTGGGGTGGTAGGATTATGCCCGTGACTGGCTCTGTGCTCTGCACAAAGTCTACTTGAGAGTCTCTCTCTCCCTCAGCTCCTCCCTGCCCCCACCCCCCCACACTCTCTCTGAATTAATAAATAAAATCTTTAAAAAAAGGTTCAATACTACGGGGCGCCTGGCTGGCTCAGTTGGTGGAGCGTGTAACTCTTCATCTTGGGATTGTGAGCTCGAGCTCCATGTTGTGTGTAGAGATTTCCTTAAAAAAAAAAAGACAAAAAACAAGCAAACCCACAACTTTAAAAAAAAGTTCAAGACATATAAAAAGGAAATGTTAAAACACAATGAAAAAAAAAAAACTTAAAAAAAGTCTTATACAAAAGAAAAGACTTAAAAGATTCTTGGATGAGAAGACTCAACTTCCTAAATATATCCACTTAGGTGAAATTAAGAATAGCTAGAAAAACTAGAAAAAGAACATCAGTGAAGGGGAGCGACTGTTAGTAATTAAAACATCGGCCATGGATAGAGAGATGAGTTCCATAACCCACACCATATACCAAACTAAATTTCAAATGGATAATATGGATTAAAATTTTTTTTTCTTTTTCTTTTTCTTCTTAAAAAAAAAAAAAAGATTTTTATTTATTTATTTTACAGAGAGGCAGGCAGAGAGAGAG
Organism: Mellivora capensis; assembly: GCA_004024625.1. Taxonomy (NCBI): domain Eukaryota; kingdom Metazoa; phylum Chordata; class Mammalia; order Carnivora; family Mustelidae; genus Mellivora; species Mellivora capensis. The sequence goes on along the minus strand of PISX010001126.1, from coordinate 1,849 downwards.
GGAGAAGCAGGCTCTACCCTGAGCAGGGAGCCTGCTTTGGGGCTGGATCTCAGGACCCTGAGATCATGACCTAGGCGGAAGGCAGAGGCTTAACCCACTGAGCCACCCAGGCGTCCCTGAATTAAAACTTTAAAGTAAAAATGGAAACTATCAAGAATTCTTTCATACTGTTTTGCATATTTGAAATTTGTAAAGGGAGTAGATCTTGAAAATCCTCATCACAGGAAAAAGAAAATTTGTAACTACATATAACTAGATTGGAGGTCATTTCATACTATATACAAATATGGAATCATTGTTATACATCTGAAAATAACATTATATGTCAAGTATATCTCAAGGAAATTAATACACAAAGAATTCTTTCATTATCTTAAAGTGGGGAAGATTTTTTTTTTTAAGATTTTATTTATTTATTTGACAGACAGGGATTACAAGTAGGCAAGAGAGGCAGGCAGGGAGAGAGAGGAGGAAGCAGGCTCTTCACGGAGCAGAGAGCCCGATGTGGGGCTCGATCCCAGGACCCTGGGATCATGACCTGAGCTGAAAGCAGAGGCTTTAACCCATTGAGCCACCCAGGCTCCCCAGATTTTTTTTTTTTTAAAGATTTTATTTATTTGTCAGAGAGAGAGTACACACAAGCAGGCAGAGAGGCAGGCAGAGAGAGAGGAAGAAGCAGGCTCCCTGCGGAGCAAGGAGCCCGATGTGGGACTTGATCCCAGGACCCCAGGATCATGACCTGAGCTGAAGGCAGCGGCTTAACCAACTGAGCCACCCGCTTAACCAACTGAGCCACCCAGGCCTCTGGGGGAGATATTTTTAACTTTGAGTCAAAATTTAGAAGCCATTAAAGAAAAGACTGATCAAGGGGCGCCTGGGTGGCTCAGTCGTTAACGTCTGCCTTCCGCTCAGGTCATGGTCCCAGGGTGCTTGGATCGAGCTCCACATCAGGCTCTCTGCTCGGCAAGAAGCCTACTTCTCCCTCTCCCCCTCCCCTTGCTTGTGTTCCCTCTCTCGCTGTCTCACTATCAAATAAATGAATAAAATCTTTAGAAAAAAAGAAAAAAGAAAGAAAGAAAGGAAAAAGAAAAGACAAAGTACAAAACAAGCAACCGAAAGCCTTCTGCCTTCCTGGCAAAGATAGACAAACATCACACAAATTGAGTCAAAAGACAAACAGCCAACTGAGGGAAAAGTCAACTCAGAGTATATACAAAGGTCTAATTCCCGAACGTATAAAGAGCCCTTACAAATGGATTAGAAAAAGACTACCCCAATAAAAAACGAGCAAAACTTGTGAAGAGACAGTTCACAGAGTACACAGAACTCTTAAAGTTAGGGGACACTCAGTTTGAGATACACAAATTAAAACTAAATGGAGGCTTTAATTCACATTAATCAGATTAACAAAAATGCAAATGTTTGATAAAGCATTCTTTTGCAAGACTATGGCAGAATAGATACACTAATAGATTACGTAACTATAAATGGGTGCAAACTGTAGGGAGCACTATTAGTCAATATCTTCATATACCTTTGACCAAGCCAGTGTTGGAATTTTTGGAGATTTATCCTACAAACAAGCTTCCACCCCCGTGGAATGATACCCGTGTATGTTTACTCATTTCATTACCCACATTAGCAAAAGGCTGGAAGTAATCCAGATGCCTCTAAGTTAAAACTGGCTAAATAAACATCGCAAGCATACAACAGAGTATTATGTAACTGGAGAAAAGAATGAGGAAGCTCTCCGTGTACTCGGGAAGAATCTTCAAGATGCATTGTTACAGGGGCCCCTGGGTGGCTCAGTGGGTTAAATCCTCTGCCTTCAGCTCAGGTCATGATCCCC